>NMUG010000785.1:0-20223 GCA_002855965.1 Monotropa hypopitys | reverse complement strand
GATGTCACCCTTGATGTTAGATGCATTGTTTAATATGAACCGAATCCTTGCTTCTATTTAATCTTTTGACTCCCGTGAAGTCAATTCCTTCCTAGGTTAGGTGTTAGTCCTTTCTATGGCCATTCCACTTAATTCATCTAGTTTTCATTAATTTACTTTAAGTCTTAGTTCTTAATTCCCAAATCAAAATCAATTCAAGGGTAGCGTCCTTCCGCTAACACTTGGCAAAACCAAATCTCTTTACTAAGCTAATTCCCTAGACTCCGTCAACTCTCTGTGGATCGACCTCGATCTTGCCGCTCTACTAGTTAGAGTAGTATTGTCGTGTTTAACAAATTATCTTTTGTCTAGTTCACCGATTCCCGTTTAACTAACGACGCGGGAATCGCGCTAGCAAGTATGAAAAATCCCCCAGAATATCAAGTGCTCCGGAATGACCCGAGTCACAAGGCATTCCTTTAATCCGAGTCTGATAGCTACTGCAAGCTTTCACTTCAAAGTACGGATATAGGAATTTTGTTTTTATTTTAAAGCTTGAAAACAAATTTAGTGTTCTATCAAGAACACACGTTATGAAATTGAAAAGAAAGCTCTACAACATCATGAAAACATCCAACATGGACAAATATCTGGATGAAATCAAAGGTATCTTACAAAAACTTGAAGCTTCAGGAATTCACATTGATGATGAAGATTTGATTTTCCACACCCTTAATGGCATGTATGGTGAGATTTTTCGAACATTCAAACAAGCCATAAGGACTAGGGTTGAAATTGTCCCTCTTACAGTTTTTGCTTTGCGAACCATGCTGATGGCTGAAGATCTCTGTCAAGAAAATATGGAAACAACTCCATTACTTATTTCTCAAAAATGCCCCTCTCAACAAATTAGCAATCCAGGTATTATCAGTCATAATGATAGTACTGGACATTTTCCTATCAAAACTGATAACCAAAGACAACAAGTCTATAGTCAGAGCAATCAGAATGGTTTTTATAATGGTTATAATCAGAATGATAGTGGAAGAAATTATAAGGGGAACAGATATAGGAACAATTCAATATACAATACAAATCCCTGTCAAATCTGTGGAAGATTCAATCACCTAGATGACAAATGCTTCTTCAGGCAAGATCTCAATTATAGACCAATATACAAGAATCAAGGGCCTAATTACAAGCGAAATCACAACTATTCTAGACCTCAAGCCTTGATGATCAATAATGCTGGTTCTTTTATGGTTCCTTTCAATCAAGTACCTATTCAGAACATGGCACAGTTTACTCTACAAAATTAGAATCTTCCCAACATTGGTCAAGCAATGGTTATACAACACTCACATTGGTATTTTGATTCTAGAGCCACCTCTCATGTTACCAATGACTCAAGTAATATCTCTTTTCCTTCTCAAGACCATACAAACAATGTTATGGTAGGTAATGGTCAATCTGTTCCTGTTGCTCATTCAGGTAATGGCACTTTACACTTACCTCATAAAAAATTTCAACTTAAGAATATTTTACATGTTCCTTTAATATCACATAACTTACTGTCAGTACATAAATTTTCTTCTGATAACAATTGCAGAATAAAATTTGATCCTGTTGGTTATGTGGTTTAGGACCTAGCAACTAACTAAATCTTGCACAAGGGCACTACCACCAGGGGTTCTATCCTATTCTACATTCTTCTGAAATAAATAAGACCGTTAATGCTCTAGCCTGCTCTACTATAAATGGTGAACTATGGAACATAAGGCTTGGTCATCCAAAACCTGAGATGTTATATCATTTGTCTACCAAATATGACTTACTTATATAATATGGATTTAATTCTTCTTCATGTTATGCTTGTAATAAAGGCAAAAGTCATAGATTACCTTTTCCAACATCCAGTACAAGAACAACTCAACCATTTGAATTAATACATGCTGATGTATGGGGACCAGCCCCTATTACATCATTCACTGGTTTTAGATACTATCTGCTCTTAATTGATTATTATACTAGGCATTGTTGGATTTTCCCTTTATGTCTTAAAAGTGATGTGTCTTCCAAAATTCAAAACTTTAGAAACTTTGTTTCAAATCAATTTAAATTACCTATAAAAGCAATCAGATCTGATTGTGGTGGGGAGTTTATTAATAAATTGATGAATGAATTTTTTGCTCAATTTGGTATTATGCAATAAACTACCTGTCCTTATACACCTCAACAAAATGGCATGGTTGAGAGAAAACATTGCTACATTGTTGAGACTGCTATAACTATCCTTCAACAAGCAAACAGGCCCATTAAATTTTGGCTTGAATCTATTACTACTTCTATGTATTAATTAATAGATTACCTCATTCCTCTCTAAACTTTGGCACTCCTTATCACAGGTTATATAGAGAATCTCTAGATTACAACATTCTTAAACCTTTTGGATGTTGTTTCTTTCCATACCTAAGACCTTATAACTCAAAGAAATTAGAACCTAGATCTAAAATCTGCATTTTTCGAGGATATTCTCTTGAAACTAAAGGATTCAGATGCCTGGATCCTACCACTAATAAGATGTTTTTATCCATACATGTTAGATTTATTGAAGATGATTTTCCTTATCAAATGTTAATAACAAATAATCAAGATAAGCTTAGTTGTGATCAGAATTATATAACTCCTTCATTCACTTTTCCTAAAACTGATATTCCTATGACTGATCATATTAACAACTCCTTAAATCAAAAAATCCCAATTATGATGTGAACCCCTACAATACTAACAACGTATCTAGATCTGACTCAATGTCTAACACTCAAAGTCATCCAATGATTACAAGATCTAAAAGTAGTAATCAGTGTACTCTACCTACTATCAATAGATCCACACATCCTATGACTACCAGTTCCAAGATTAAAACTGTAAATGTCTTAAATCTTACAAATTATTCACTATGTACTTCTAAACCTAAGACATTCAAAAAGGCTATTAAATATCCTGAATGGAGGAAAGCCATGTCATAAGAATATGGGGCTCTTATATCTCAAGGTACATAGAACTTAGTTTCTGCTCCTCCCAATGCTCCTATTATTGGGTGTAAATGGACCTTTAAAATTAAAAGAAACTCAAGTGGAGATATAGTCAGACACAAGGCCAGATTAGTAGCTCAAGGTTTCCAACAAACAGAGGGTAAAAATTATTCAGAAACCTTTAGTCCTGTTATTAAACAACCCACTGTTAGAGTTGTCATATCCTTAACTTTTCAATATGATTGGAAAATTAGACAACTAGATGTATTTAATGCTTTCCTACATGGCAAACTTCAAGAAGAAGTAATTCTGAAACAACCACAAGGCTTTATTAGTACTGAATTTCCCAATCATGTATGTCACTTGAACAAAGCCTTATATGGTCTTAAACAAGCTCCTAGAGCCTGGTATGACATGTTGTCTACTCATCTGATTAAATTAGGTTTTAAAAATAGTCTTGCTGGTTCTTATTTATTTGTCTTAAACAAAGGTAATGATATTGTTTATATGTTAGTGTATGTTGATGACTTATTACTCAATGGTGATAATAATGGTTTGATACAACATTTGATTAATCATCTTAGTTTTACCTTTTCTTTTAAAGATCTAGGTGAACATAATTACTTTCTAGGAATAGAAGTCATTAAGTCTAACAGTCATCTTATCCTATCTCAAAGGAAATATGCTGTAGATCTTCTCAATACAGTAGGTATGTCCAGCTGTGTTTATTGTCCTACTCCTTCTTTCTCAAAGCATAACACTTAAAATTCAAATCTAATGAAAGATACTGAATTATACAGATCCATTGTTGGATCATTACAGTATTTGACCTTAACAAGACCTGATTTGTCTTTTGCAGTAAATAGTGTATGTCAATATATGCATGCTCCAACTGAAAATCACTATACTGAAGTAAAAAGGATCCTTAGATATATAAAGGGTACACTTGACAAAGTATTTCTCTTCAATAAAGGTCCAACAACCATAATTGCCTACTCAGATGCTGACTGGGCTGGAGATGTTGATGATAGAAGGTCAAGTGGAAGATATTGTGTTTACTTAGGTCACAACCTAATTTCCTGGTCTGCCAAGAAACAACCAACAGTAGCAAGGTCTTCCACTGAGGCTGAGTACAAGGCTGTAGCTAATGCTGCCTCAGAAATGCTTTGGTTAATCCAGTTAGTGAAAGACGTACAAATATTTCACTCAAGCATCAACCCTACCATATGGTGTGATAACAACTCTACAATTTGCCTATCCACTAATCCTGTCTTCCATACCATAAGTAAGCATGTTGAAGTTGACTTCCATTTTGTCAGAGAGAAGATTGCTAAATAACAACTTAAAGTTTGTCATATTCCATCTCACTATCAGATCGCTGACATATTTAGAAAACCTTTGACAATTTCTAGATTCTAATTTCTCAGTACCAAACTAAAACTCTGTCAAATACCAGCATCAGTTTAAAGAGGGATGTTAAAGATCATATCTAGGTGTCTATTCTATCACCTAATCTTTGGGGAATTCATCATGTTCTTTTAGTAGATCATGGTAAACATGTCTTAGTGATCTTCCGATAAAGCTCTAGTGCTCTTCCGGTAAATGATGCTTTCTTTCTCAGTGTTGTTTAGGACCATGTTTGTTGTTCCAGAATAGTTGATCTCATCTTCCGGAATATCATAGCTTATTCTGGGGCCATTCTCTATGTCTTGGGCCTGATTTGTTTTCCTGGTTATGTCGGTTTGTATTTATATATATTTAGTTATATGTCTGTTATGAATAATTAATGAAATGAGATTTTAGTTTACCTTTGTAATCTGAGTTCAATTTTCTCGGACATGTCCTGACGGTGCTCCGGGCATGTCCTAACGGTGCTCCGGGCATGTCCTGATGGTGCTCCGGGCATGTCCTAACGGCCCAACCCTCCGGTCAGGAACTACCATCATGCGAAGAGCACTAGCGCCTTTCGGCCAGGAGTGCTCCATACTAATTGGAGGCACATAACACCAGGTCCGGATTATGGCCTCTATCCAACAACTCTGGTCCACCAGCCCTTCGGCCACAACATTCTCAGCATCAACTCAGGCCTAGCTGGCCTCTGGAAACACACAACACCATCTAAAGGGTCATACATGCCCAACTTATACATCCCTAGGGCTGACATCACCTAAAGGGACCACCTTCTCGGTGCGCTCCACGTGTCCCCAAGGCCTCTCAAGTCAGTACACTCCTATAAATACCCCACTCCAGGTACCATTTCGAGGATGACCCCTGGCTCTGCCCTTCGGCTGTTTAATTTCTTCCTTGTCATTTCCTTTCACTTTTAAAAGATGACCATACTGACTTGATCGCTGGAGGCCCCGTCCGATCATAACCGACCGGTGGGCACTAACTCTTGTTTTGCAGGAACCCCTCTTGGCATCCTTTTTCTTATTTGAAGGAGGAAGCCTCCATCCTATATCAAAGCATCCCTCTTTGTCTGATTACCTCCTCTTCGGACACCATCTCCGGCCCTTAGGCCACTCGGCGCTCAAGTCATCCGACACTCAGGCCACCTGCACTCAGGTTATCTGACGCTCAGGTCACCCGGTGCTCAGGCCACTCGGCGCTCAAGCCATCCGACGCTCAGGCCACCTGGGGCTCAGGTCATCCAATGCTCAGCCCACCTGGCGCTCAGGTTGTAACGACCCGTACCAAATAATCATTTAATTTTAAAATAATTATTGGACGAATAACATTACGAAGAACACCTCCATATAAAACCCAAGTCTTGATAATTAAAAACCTCAAAAGATACCTTCATTTCAATATAAAATTAATAAAAAGCCTTATAAACTTCAAGATAAAACATCACCTCACAATAAGATATCAACATAAAGCTTCTAGTACAGCGGAAGACTACATCTCACAAATCCCCAAAATAGAATAATTCTAACATCTACTAGCAACCACAAGAAATAAGGCAACACCGCCTCAAAAGTCAAGCAACTACTACAACTGAAATAATCTAACCAACTACACAACCAACCAAAACAAAGGCTATCAAAACTAGCCGGCACAACCACCTGCTAAAAACTGCTAAGCCCTCTGAAAGGACTAACACTGCTCCAAGCCTGCCTATAGTGGACCAAATCCTCAAGCCTCGAAGTCCTGGATTTCCAAGCCAAAAGAAAAGAAGAAAAGAAAGACACAAGCAAGGAAATCCAGAGTTTGTTAGATATGGCATCTAAACATATGACTAACAAGATATGAATTAACATAATGGAATAGCTTGAATTAACAACATAAAGTGAGCTAACATAAGTATTAAATTCATATTTCTTCCCATTTGCATTTCTTCCAAGTCTTACATTCTTTTATCTTTATTTCATTTATATGATTCCATTTATCGATATAATGACAACTAAAATAATCATACATTCCTTATTATTGCAAGTCTATGCCCAAGGAGGGGGAACAACTCCAAGGGACTGTTCGTCCTACTCAACATCTACCAAGTAAGTGTGTCCAAGCAACAGTCAATGTATGAAAGGTTGTCAAAATCCCTCTACAACAAGTCATTAACTTCTAAGGACTCACGTAGAATATTTTACCTCAAGTGCCATCTTCAATGAAATAGTCATTTCTTTTCCAAGATATGTACTTCTAGCAGTACTACTATTTTTATGTATACAAAATAATGATTATTACTAACGATAATCATCTATCCGCAATATACTTCAACTATATACCAACCAATGTATAATATGTATGAAGCCATAAAAGTTCATTTACATTTTCAACTTCTTACATTCCTATAAGGAATAGATGTTCTTTATAACTCTAGGGTGAACACACACACCCAATAATATAATATAATTTACTCCACTTTATAACTCTAGGATGAACACACACACACCCAATAATATAATATGATTTACTCATGCTCGAAGGCTAGCCCACCTGGCTAAATTCATCGTTCATCAACATCCACCACATGTGGAACACAATCTCCAATTTCCCAACGGCTAGCCCACCTTAGGTGTTCATTATAATTTTTTTCTGTTCATTATAATTTTTTTCTGCCAACACTAGCCACCTTAGGTGTCACGCCTCGGATTTTCAAACCATTTTTTCTTAAAATCATTTAAAATAGTGAGCAACAATAGATCATCACTTCATCAATAAACATCTAAGTACCAACCCAATTACTTACAATATGAAAATCCAGACATGAGTTTAAAATAAAAGATACGAACCAAACCATAGAGTTAGGGAGAGAGAAAGAAGTACAAATTCAAACATTACAAATTTCCCTATTCTATTACAAGCTCCATGAGCCTCAATTTAAAACAAAATAAGAAAGGGGACTTCTTTTCAAATCTTTTCCAATGCCTCAAGCATCCAAGCCTCCAAGAGAGGGATCACAACCTGTGGAGAAAAATAAGGGCATACCATGCCAAAGTAGGAAATATCTACTACCTAGCATGCTCAAGACCGGCGTGAACGAGTGTGTGAATGTCGGGCATGCAACACATGCATATGTACAAGACATAACAAAGGCAACGATCCATTTCTATCATGTAACTCTAACCGAACCACATATGGCAACTATGATATTAAAAGCTACTAGAACAATGCCCACATAACATGCATATGAGTTACCATCCTCTTTCCTTGATGAAAATATATATGTTCATCATTTTCCTTTCTGCTTTCGTATCATGAATGACCCTTGGGATCCCATCATAAGTCCACCCCAAGTCATTCAAAGTGTTCAACCATTTCGTTTCGTAATCATGGATACGCCATGAGATCCCATCATAAGTCCACCCCATGCTATCCTCGTCCAATGTGTCAACGTGTCATGTAACAATAGATAGGGTAGGAGTGGTCTTGTAGGCGGACAAACCCACTAACCATCACGTCCGTCGTTCTCTAAGTAATCGCTGGGAGCGCCAAGATACCCCCATTGTGCACAATGTCGTGGATGGCACGAGCATCCCGGAAACCCCCATCATAAGTCCGTTTCCGTATACCATATAGATCAAACCGCTATCGTTACGTCACCTAGCCAAAGCTAGTCAATCGAATCTTTCGCGTAAGTATCGTGTCAAGTTCATTGAGTCCATCATGCTATCACTCCTAGCCAATGCTAGTGAATTCCATACCAATGTCATTTAATCCAATTTATTCCATGCATGACCTAATGATACAATAACTAACTTAACATGAAATCTCATAATTTTCCACACACAACCAACATGCCTAACACATCAATCCTACATGAATTATGCCCAATTGCATGAATACACACTCAATTTTATCATGAGACAACCAATTTACCAAAAGCCCCAATTTATGAAAGTTAGGGTTTTTCCCAAAATTGGGGGTTTTCACTCAATTTACTCAAATATGAAATTTAGCCCGAAGGAATGTAATTAAACACATGAGACACACAAGTCCTCAACCAATTTCATGAATCAAGACCAAACCCTAGGCCAATTTTATGATTTTACCTCTAGGCATAAAATTGAATAAAATTAAAACTCACACAAGGGATTAGGGAGAGGCACAACCAAGAACACATCAAGAAATAAACATTTCCTACCTTAATGGAGCTTGAGAAAAACCTAGGAATTCTAACATGAAGATATGCCTTCGAAACCCAGGTCACCGGAGAGATCTCGCTATGTAGAACAACTTTAGTTCTTGGGATTTCTTCAATGGAGGGGTGGAGGAGCCTCAAATCTTAGAGAGAAGTGGCAGGGATGCTATGGAGGTAGAGAGAGAGAGAGAAAGTTAGAGTGAGAGATAGGGTTTCAAAAATGATGAAGATGACCAAAAATAGGGCTAAAATGGGCTTATTTAGCCCCTAGAAAAAGACCTAAAATCCCTTAATGAACACTAGTCCGACTGGCCCGTTATCGATAACCACAAAGCCCTTAATATATCCATTATAGATAACCACACCCTCGGGATTAATAATGGTGTTCTGGGAACAACTAGTTATCGATAACCACAAAGCCCGTTATCGATAACCATACTCTCGGGACTTTCTATGGGTAGCTTAGGTCCAAACGGAGAAAACGTAAAATGTGCATAGCGTTCTCACTCGAACTCCGATTGACACAATTCAAGTTGCGTTGGATTCGTAATGGAATTCTCTACGACAATAATGAAGAACATTTTCGAGTTTAGAAAATATCTCGGAGTCGTAATAGGCCTAGAAGACCCTCGACACATTGCCGGAATAATCCAAGACAATGCCACCAACCACCGGGGACTCTAACTACCCCAAACCATTGAATTTCATTGAATAGACCCGATAACGACCATAATAACATTTGGGAAATTATTTAAAATTCTAGGTCGTTACATCTCATACCCCTTAAAAGAATTTCATCCTCGAAATTAAGTAGGAAAGAAGAGGGGATGAAAACCATACTACCGATAAACGAGACCACGGGTTAACTCCTCTATACTTAAATCAGAATCAAACACACTTTCACAACAACTTATCACAAATTTGATTACAACAAATATGGGGGGGAGTTCAACTAAGATGTATGAATTCAATACGGTTATTCGAATGCTCAACCCCACACAAGTACCACCTTACTTCAACATCCAATGATTCGTTCGCGAGATTTACTAAGGAGAGAGATGCAAAAGTCTCCATCGAGGAACACAAAACTTGGGAAAACCAACATGACACACTAATGAATTAAAGGGACAACTCCCGATAGGGTGTGGACATGCCGACACAAATTTTTTTGCAAAAGATATAAGAGATGGAGGATCCCATATGGGATTAATCTTCTGAAGAACAAAGACCACCAATCTTCTCACAACAACATTTACAATGAAGAACGAATTGGCCCGACAAACTCGTACTCAAGTAATTTGAGCGTCGGCATCCGCCACAAGCCAACAATCGCACTATGGGTACCACGATACATGAGGATATGCTAAAGGCACGTCGATACGCCCTCCGAATCATAACTAGTGAGAACACATCATCGCACCCACGCCCACGAACTAGCCAAAATAAATGCAACGCATGAATATGCACCAAACTCTTGAGCCAAAGAACACACCACACCAAACACACACGCCCTAGTGTGGTAATCGTATGACCTTGGTGATTCGCTTTGAGATGCCCCGACCTGTAGCTCTTCTCAAACTAATTCACCACATCAAACGTATATCATGTAACAAAAAATACTCACGTAACCACGCACGCCAAAATGTGCAAGTGTCAAGCCTAAACAACATGGCATGACACTAAACTCATACCAAGTCTAGACCACAATATGCATTCGTTCCCAACTTTCCCACGGTCAATCGAACACGCATTTCCTTGGTCCACACACGTCTAACCAACGATCAAGTAACGTCCAATGCACAATCATAACTACGGATAATGAAAGCCTCTTATCCAACTAAGATCTCGCAACCGAGAAGGGAACCATCGCATCCCGATCAAGTGCACCACGACGATAGAAAAGTAATCTACCAAGAACATAGCCCTTCGAGAAAGAAGATTTTCACTGGAGTCAAAGTGAGACATTTTAACAAACGTCACCCACTAGATGATCGGAACAAGACAATACACCACATGGGTGATCCGCGATTTGGAATGCAATTTAAATAAGCTGCCACAAAAACGTGAAAGATTCCACCACATGCATCAAGTAAGATGCGAGACAAAGATATATATCGTCCAAGAATCAACGAGTCTTACAACTTACATTGGAATGGAATATGACTCGGATGGAAGCTATTAAAAGTCAACAAACTCCGCAACTAGTCACAAGACAAGCATAACAAAGGCAACGGGAGCGAGAGGTAACGTCGATCCAATGCCCAAGAACTCCAACCGGAGGAACGTTGATCTATGATTCTGTCAACTCACAAACAAAGGCAAAAATCAAGGTTTGCAAGCTGAATTCATCGTTCTACACTTAGAACCCTACAAGCCAAGTGGATGGATTACGAGATTTAAAATCGGGGAGTAGGTTGGGAAACCAACACGCTAACCAAGACCACTGCTCGAACCATTATTCGTAACGTCATACGGAAAGGAGTAGGGGAAGAATTTCTTCTCCAAAGGTGATTTCGAGATCATAGGAGTATTTCTTCAAGCCATCGCAATCGTACCACATCACGCTTTTGTTGCGCTACTCTGATGCAAATACCAACAATTTTGAACATATTGAGGATATCACGAATCCTAATAGGCCAAGGGTTGACTTCAATCGGATCATCTGACGAGAAACTACGATGATGATTACGGCACGCACACACACACCTCTATCGACTAGGTCATCGAGCACAAACACACCTAGGGCCAACGCACAACCACCAGATATAGGATTCCAAACTGTCAACTTAACCACTTTCATCACAATACGAAACATCTAGCCAAACACGAAAGCGTCCTGAATCACACCTCAAGCCAACGGTTAGCCTAAGGCAACTCTAGCACCTCAAGTTAGATTTACGACTAACCAAAACCAAAGTGATTTTACCAAAATTTTATGACCAATAGGTCATACCCCTTAAAGAGAACTATCCCCAAAATTTTCAGCAACATCCAAGGTTCTTCATAAGACTATGGAAAGACTTAAACTCAGATGGATCGATATGCCTAAATCCCAATAGCCTCAAGGGAACTCATGCTCTAACAACAAAATATGGTCAATTCTCCCAAACTTAAGAGTTCCAATAGAGAATTTCAACACCATCGATAACCAAGTCACAAGAGACTAAACATACTATGATGCTAAAGCCAAACTCTTTCCCCTCCAAACCACCAGGTAAGAATAAGTACAATAAGTATACAACCAATGGGATCAGATAAGGAAAAATGCCGACGACGAAACTAACACCAACCTACATCTCAAATTCATAGATGAAGGGCTAAAGAAACATGCCACTATAATCAAGTTTCCACCTCCCGAACAACGGGGCATGGAACAACACAAGGATTTCTAAACAACAACACTGATTTCTTTCTCAATACAGAATCCTATACGGGCACTAATAATTCAATCTCGCAATGAGATATGACTGACAGGTCATACTCCTTAAAAGAAAAATACTAGGGAATATCATTAACGCCTCAAGACTTCTACCGAATTAGAAAAGGGAGCACCTATTCGAATGAACCCCAAGGCCCATTTTATCAACAATTACACGAGTGTTAATACCTCAATCAAGGAAGAACAACCAACTTTAAAACAAAGGGCTCCAAGAGATATCACTAATCACCAAACTAGAGCCAAGGTCGCCAAAATTTCAATTCGGTGTACCGACCAAACCCAAGTTCTGCCTCACTAACGGCAAGACGAGGAATAACCACAATAACAATCCTCAAGCACTTCCACAAATCTCATCTTACTACGAACCACCAACTCAACTCTAGAGATACAGAGGGGCCTAAAACCCAATAATAATCACAAAAGATGCATCAAGATCACTAGAAATGAGGACACAAGAGCACACTAACACCGCAAGGCAACTAGACTTTCTACAAGAGACTGTTACTCCACTTCCAAAAGATGGAGAGATTCAACATTCAAGAAAAAAGACAAACAAACTGGATACCTCAAAGACACAATGCCATGATGCGATAGAGCACATCGAACAACTTCAAGCCCCACCACTAGGCTCGATCACATACTCACTTGCTCCATTAAATCCACAACGACAATCATCCCACTGGAGGAACTATTTCTTCACCGAACACCCAAAGGACTACTTATTTCCCAACGGGTGACCCCAACACTAGGCGTCACACTCTAAACATTTAATCATCTTACCCAAAATCAATCGACGAGACTAACCTAACCACCCCACAACTCAACAAGGATGTTCCAATAACACAAATTCCCAATACAAGAGCACCAACCCAACAAGAATTTACCCTAATACAGGGATTTCAGTTTCTTACATCTTATGAGGAATATACCAACTTCCAATACTTCCCTATATTGGACACAATCGCTAGAATGAGTTCAGTCACCGGAGTTGACAAGAAACCGATACCCCAATGGAGGGATTGTCATTACAGATGAAGGAAATCAATCTTAAGGAAAAGGGATACCACTCCACATGACATACAGGAATCCTCATCGAGCTAAAGGCACACAACATTCCATAGGGTGGAATCAAGAACAGATCAAGCTTACCACTTTGGGGGTTACCATCAAGGATCGAAGAACAACCGCACGATGACAGAAAACGACGATCGGGGATCGCCTGCAAGAATCTCATAATAGAATTTTCATCCTCTACTGGGAGGGTAAAGCCAAAATTTTGACTGACTTAGTCACACACATGAACCTTTCGCTTAGGACTACGGTAATTATCCTAGACCCAAAGGCCAACTTCTAATGGCTACTCGGGAGGCTCAACAACCATACTACGAGAGTCCAACATACAATTCTAAGGTCAATCTAGACCTACTAGGGAACTCAATAGTCCATAATACCGGTTTACTCTACAAAAGAGGATCATGAATTCGTAAGTAAGAGTACGCAAAACAAGGCTCAAAGGATCCGCTCGACCGACAACACATGGATAAATCAAGAGAAGATATCATCCAACAATATCTTCCAGGGATTCAGACAACAATAGAATCAATCAACAGGGCTATACCCAATAGGGGAAAACATTGCACGTGTGTTACTTCTTTAACTGACATCAACCTATGGATCATTGCCAATGCATGCTCAAAACATTCACACCCACATGATAGATGATGCAAAATCGAAATCAATGCAACCCATAGAGACTAAGAGTCTCACCAAAGGCCTACGTTTTCGCAACCGAAAGCTTTGATACCAAGTTGTCACGCCCCGGATTTTTAAACCATTTTTTTTGAAATCATTTAAAATAGTGAGCAACAATGGATCATCACTGCATTAATAAACATCTAAGTACCAACCCAATTACTCACAATATGAAAATCCAGACATGAGTTTAAAATAAAGGATACAAACCAAACCATAGAGTTAGAGAGAGAGAAAGAAGTACAAATTTAAACATTACAAATTTCCCTACTCTATTACAAGCTATATTAGCCTCAATTTAAAACAAAAATAAAAAAGGGGACTTCTTTTCAAATCTTTTCCAATGCCTCAAGCATCCAAGCCTCCAAAAGAGGGATCACAACCTGTGGAGAAAAATAAGGGCGTATCACGCCAAAGTAGGAAATATCTACTACCTAGCATGCTCAAGACCGGCGTGAACGAGTGTGTGAATGTCGGGCATGTAACACATGCATATGTACAAGACATAACAAAGGCAACGATCCATTTCTATCATGTAACTCTAACCGAACCACATATGCCAACTATGATATTAAAAGCTACTAGAACAATGCCCACATAACATGCATATGAGTTACCATCCTCTTTCCTTGATGCAAATATATATGTTCATCATTTTCCTTTTTGCTTTCGTATCATGAATGACCCTTGGGATCCCATCATAATTCCACCCCAAGTCATTCAAAGTGTTCAACTATTTCGTTTCGTAATCATGGATACGCCATAGGATCCCATCATAAGTCCACCCCAGGTTATCCTCGTCCAACGTATCAACGTGTCATGTAACAATAGATAGGGTAGGAGTGGTCTAGTAGGCTGCCAAACCCACTAACCATCCCGTCCGTCGTTCCCCAAGTAATCACTGGGAGGGCCAAGTTACCCCCATTGTGCACAATGTCGTGGATGGCGCGACCATCCCGGAAACCCCATCATAAGTCCGTTTCCGTATACCATATGGATCAAACCCCTATCGTTACGTCACCTAGCCAAAACTAGTCAATCGAATCGTTCGCGTAAGTATCGTGTGAAGTTCATTGAGTCCATCATGCTATCACTCCTAGCCAATGCTAGTGAATTCCATACCAATGTCATTTAATCTAATTTATTCCATGCATGACCCAATGATACAATAACTAATTTAACATGAAATCTCATGATTTTCCATACACAACCAACATGCCCAACACATCAATCCTACATGAATTATGCCCAATTGCATGAATACACACTCAATTTTATCATGAGACAACCAATTTACCAAAAGCCCCAATTTATGAAAGTTAGGATTTTCCCCCAAAATTGGGGGTTTTCACTCAATTAACTCAAATGTGAAATTTAGCCCCAAGGAATGTAATTCAACACATGAGACACACAAGCCCTCAACCAATTTCATGAATCAAGACCAAACCCTAGGCCAATTTTATGATTTTACCTCTAGGCATGAAATTGAATAAAATTAAAACTCACACAAGGGAGTAGGGAGAGGCACGACCAAGAACACACCAAGAAATAAACATTTCCTACCTTAATGGAGCTTGAAAAAAACCTAGGAATTCGAACTTGAAGATATGCCTTCGAAACCCGGGTCACCGGAGAGATCTCGCTACGTAGAACAACTTTAGTTCTTGGGATTTCTTCAATGGAGGGGTAGAGGAGACTCAAATCTTAGAGAGAAGTGGGAGGGAGGCTATGGATGTAGAGAAAGTTAGAGTGATAGATAGGTTTTCAAAAATGATGAAGATGGCCAAACATCGGGCTAAAATGGGCTTATATAGCCCCTCGAAAAAGACCTAAAAGCCCTTAATGAATACTAGTCCGACTGGCCCGTTATCGATAACCACAAAGCCCTTAATATACCCGTTATCGATAACCACACTCTGGAGAGTAATAATGGGGTTCTGGGAACAACTAGTTATCGATAACCACAAAGCCCGTTATCGATAAGCAAACTCTCGGGACTTTGTATGGAGAACTTAGGTCCAAAATGGAGAAAACTTAAAATGTGCATAACTTTCTCACCCGAACTCCGATTGACGCGATTCAAGTTGCGTTGGATTTGTAATAGAATTATCTACGACAATGATGAAGAACATTTTTGAATTTATAAAATATCTCGGAGTCGTAATAGGCCTAGAAGACCCTCTGCACATTGCCGAAACAACCCAAGACAACGCCACCAACCACCGGGGTCTCTAACTACCCCAAACCATTGAATTTCATTGAATAGACCCGATAACGACCATAATAACATTTGGAAAATTATTTAAAATTCTAGATCGTTACATTAGGCTTAACTCCTAGTCTCTTGGCAAAAAGGCCGAACTGCCAACACTAGCAACCTTAGGCTATACAAAAACCTTTTAGCAATACATGCCAAACTGCCCACACTGGCAACCTTATAAGTAAAACGCTTATTCTGCCCACACTAGCCACCTTAGAACATACACAAGTGCCAAACATCATCTCAATATATATATATAGGGACAACACTCCCCTTTTCATAGACTCACACACAAGTAGTCATACTCAACACTTCTTATTAAATCAACAAGGCCCAATAAGGCCACACATTTCTAACCATCGACAAATAAGTAGCGTATCACAAACACACATAAGTGTCATAGTCATTAGGTAACCCTACATGGGTCTATCACGTTTTCACTATGCTACTCTGATTATTCTTTTCTTAGTTTATTTCATATACGTCATTCATTACATTTATTCATATTATCTTCCAACTCCCAAGTATTAGAGTACTTATCATACTTAGATATTAAAGTGACTAACTAAGAGGTCCTAAATATATTCTATATACAATGTACAACTAGGTGCATTAACCATTCAAGTTTCTTAACTTGATTTATCATCATTTTCATAAATATAGACTAATCCGTTGGATTCAAGTATTCTTAATTAAACATGTAAACTGTTTGCATATGAATAAATGAATTTCATATCTAACACAAACTCACCTGGTACCAACGAAGAGCCAAACCTCCTCCTCCACAAGACTTGGAAGAGTAGACGATCACCTGACACGAACACAAGTGGATTAGGATCCACATAATATACTAAAATCATCTATAAATAAAATCAAACATTAGCATGGACCTAGACACCTCAAGGTCCCTAAGGTCTAGCCCAATAGTTAGAATCCTCAAAGACAAGTCTTAACCTTCAAAAGACTAAGGCATCAATGATTCACTCCAAATAAATCTCCAAACACTCCCAAGGTTCGCTAAAACCCTCCAAACACGTCCGAAATAATTCCAAGAGTGAATACTTCAAGACCCCAAAACAATCCTCAGACAAACCCCTTCATTTAAGCTGAACGGTACGGGACCGGTATGGGTCCGGTGTATCGCCTGGCATGCCAATTAAGCCAAAAATCACAATCTTTGATAAGGCAAAGCCTACTGTCCGATTTGAGCAAAAACCGGTATACCACCTGATATACCGCCCGGCATGCCAGTTAGGCCAATTCTGCACCCTAATGAATGATCAAGTCTACGTGGGAAAATTTTCAAAGGCCGGTAGGGCACTGTTATACCGGTCGGCATATCGGCCGGTATGTCGGTCTTCCTATCGGTTCCTGAGCAGAATGTATTTCAATGGCGATTTTGACGAACTAATCTTGTCCAATCCATTCCAAATTTGTCCTAAACTTTAGATATCACTAAATCTCACATACCTAAACCTCCCACACTACTAGGGGTTCATCATACTTCAATTATATGGCCTACAAACCACTCCAAATCCTTAAATCACAAGATTTACCCAAGAACTCCCAAAAATCCAAAAATATATAAAACCTAGATCTTGACTTCGATACAAAGGATTTGATTACGAAATTAAGGGAAACATTACTTACTTGGTGCTTGATCAATGAGATAAATAACTCTCTAGGATTTGATCTCCTTGTTGGTCTTCTTCTTCTCTCTCTGTATAATGCTCTCCCTCTCCTTAGCCTCCACAAGTATAATTATCTCTCCCTAATGAAGATTAGGCTAACTAAGAACCCCTAAATCAGATTTTAAGGATCATTTACCACATTACCCCTCCTCCAAAACTCCAATTTACAACAATGCCATGCTCTAATTACTCCAAAGCACCTACACTTCATAAAACTTGCTAATTAATCCTCTAGCACTTAATTACACACATATAACCCTTCCTTATTATATTTTTACCAATTTTAATATAAATCTTTATAACAACTTCATCATTAATCGAAATAATTAAATTAAATTATTAAAGTGGAACGGGTGTGACAACTCACCCCCACTTCGAAAATTTCATCCTCAAAATTGGTATTCGTGACACATCCTCTAACAATGCACATTCCAATAGCCAAATACTTATAACTATAACACTACTATGCATTTCTAGAATACTACTCTAACTCTTGATTCTGACATTCCAAGGAAAATTATGTAGTCCAATTCAATTTCCCAAGACTTCTAATTTGAAGGGACGTTAGCTAGGCGTCCTTCAAACTAGATTTCGTGGTAATTGTTTCGGTCACACACAATTATCCCGGAACATCGTCATCAAAAGCACACAACCAACTATAGGATACAATCTCATATCTTCCTTAGAATAATATGCAATGTATATAGACATATGCATAAGACTAAACAATTAGTCTAACTATCCTTCAAGGTAATTTAACATGGACATAAACCGTGCCAAAATCATTTCTTATTCAATACTTACCACATCAACATCATAGCATAAGCCAAGTTCATACTTAAACCTACATCATAACCTTTATATACAACACCATGCTCTTAAGAAATTTACAATACGTAACCGAATTTACATATTTTTAATCTTTCAACACCTCATAACATTGGACATCAACATTGATTCCATCTATACAACACATATGTGTATTCAACATGTATCCTTGGCATTAATTTGATGCCTAACATGTATCACCGAACCACAACTCATACTTTACTAAACCGCATTCAACGGTACAAACTTCATAATAATAGCATAATTTTCCATGCATACACCCTATGCCAAAATTTTAAAAGCGCATGTTTTTATATTTCACTTACCATGCAATTTCTACTTGTCATTTGATCATATTCTTTACAAAGGTTTTCATTTTGTTCATACATAGTTACTTCCACTAAAGTGCTCAAACCAATCATCATCATAATACTCATAATACGCCACACAAGAATTCGTTCTATCAAGGTTCCCTTCCATTAGTTTTCTATATAAGTCTTTCTTGTTTCACCTCTACACATAAGGATCCTTGATACACAATTTTGGTTCAAGCTCTTCAACAAGAAAGTGTTTTCAAATACATTGCATTGCATGATTTCATACGATTTAACATACTCAAGACCTATCTATTACCTATAGATCCATATGAAATAAAAATCAAGAAATTACAACAAGATACCTGCCACATCTATGGTGTGTCATGCACTCCACGTGAGGTTGAAGTAACCCGCCTCTTCGACACTCTTTCCCTTCTTGCTCTTGGACAAAATACCACCCACTGCTTCCTCAACCATTACTAACAATTTAGAACACTTTGACTTTATATAACCAACTTCCTTACACTCAAAGCACACCATATCCCCCTTTCTCACAGGATACTTATCCACCATTTGATTCACCGATGCCATTCGCAACTCATTCTGATTTCGCGGACACTGAATTGCCTTGTGCCCAAATTTGTTACATCAAAAACATTTGAAACCTTGTCCCTTAGCAACACACTCTCTCATTCTATGCCCCAAAGCCCCACAACTGAAACACCTCTTAGAAGAATCAAAATCATTTGCACAAATCTGTGATGTCACATTTCGACCCAATTCCTTATCATCACACTGATCATTTTTCCTCTTAGAATTTTCCATCGAGATGCCATCATTCTTATGATCTATGCTAACAATACCCAATTGTTTGGAACGAGAAAACTCCATCCTACTCCTTTTTTTACTATGTCAATGCTCAATCATATTGATATTGTCCTTCTCAATCCTTCTAGCCATGTCCACTAAATCATCATAACCTCTCTCTCTATAGGAAATCAACTTAGATACAATCTTGGGTTCCAACCCATTTCTAAACCTCATACACATTGTTGGCCCTATGTTTTGATGGTGCATTATTTACACAAATATTATAAAATGATTTTCTAATTCCTTGAATTATGGTCTAAATATTCAAATCTTTATTTAAATCAAGGAATTTGATTTATGCTTGAATTTCATTATCAATTTTAATGATATTTGATTAGAGGCTAAGGAACATTGTTTTCAATGTTTGAGTATCTTTTTAAACATTCTTTAGACCCTTGCATGCTCTTTAATAAATTTAATTCTCTATTTCGAACTTTATATGTTTTTAAGAAAATACTTGAAAAA
>NMUG010000784.1:0-20239 GCA_002855965.1 Monotropa hypopitys | reverse complement strand
AAATGGAATTTGAAAATCGAAAGAGATTTGAGAAAAGAGAAATATAAAGTGTTTTGAGAAAGAAATGAAGAGTATTGAGAAATGGAAAAAGAAAAGATCATGAAAGTGTTTTGAAAGTTAAAAAAGAATATAAAAAGTGTTTTGAGAATCAAAAGAGTTTTATGGAAAAGAAAATGACAAATGATTTGTTTGGAAAGAGAAAAAGGGTAAATGAGTTTGAAAAGGAAATTTTATTGAAAGAGACGCATATTTTGAGATATATGATCCATAGATATTTTGCTTCTCTTTATTATGTTGTTCTATAAATATTCACCTCCTTTTCCCAAAGCTAATCTTCTTTTCCCCTCCCAAGTAATGCTGTGTTGAGTTCAGATTAGAGTCCACCAGTACTAAAGAGGAGTTTCAGAGTGTTAGGAGGACAACTACATTTAGCATGTCCACCTGTTGAGCGGCAGCCTGTGGTGAGACGTAGTTGAGTGTGGATGAGATGCTGTCAGATTTTCTGTAGACTTCCAGTAGCAGTAGTAGAGCTTTTTTTTTCTTCAGATGTATATATTCCAGTTTATGATTGTCGGACACTGTTTAGTCTTGTTGAGTGGGAGAGTTTGTTTGTATTTCTAGTTCAGTAGTGAGAGTTTTAGGCTGTTGTTTGTAGTCCATTTTGTTTAGTGAGTTTTTATTTCAGTTATAATTTTTCATTTGTAGAGATTTTATATTTCAATTTAGTTGTCAGTGAGTTATATTTATCTTCTCTTTCAGCAGTTTATAGATTATTTCTATTCCAGTTCTATTAGAGATTTATAGTTGTGAGATTAGATTTTTGGTTGAGTGAGTTGCTCCTGCCACGTGCATGTCCCTAGATGGATGGCATTACAGTTGTCAGGGACGGGGCGTGACAGTTTGTGGTATCAGTGCTAGAGTTTAAAGATTCTGTAGACTTGTCGAGTCAGTTGGATGGTGGATTTAGGGTATTGTTAAGTATAGAGATCAGAATCTAGAGCTTGTCCTTGGTGCTTATTTTTATAATTCTATATTATTTTCCTTGTTGATCAGAATTGTTATGGAGAAGCAAGAACAACCGGCGAGATCTCAGGTTTCTAACGCCTCTGTCGGTCAGAGACGAGAGAGGCAGGAAGAGCAAGAAGAATTACGAAGTGTTAGAGTAGAGGAACGAGCAACAATAGATCCTATGAGACAATTTCAAGAAGATATGGTAAGAATATCAGAGATTCAAGATCAGTTTTATTAAAGGCAACCAGCATAGCCAGTTTTAGTGCAAAGAACAATAGTCGATGTTAATACTTCCTTGTATAAGAATTTTAAAGCGATGGATCTGCCTATGTTTACCGGATCAAAGGGAGAAGAAGATGCGGAAAATTGGATGGCAGGGTTCAAGCAGATTTTTGATATTATGGAAATGACAAAGGATGATAAGTTGAAGTTAGTTGTATTTATGCTAGTTAAAGAAGATCATTTTTGGTGGAAGTCGACAGAAAGAGTATTGACAGTAGTCTTAGTATGGCCAGATGAAAGAATAAGCTTGAACAATTTTGAAGAAACTTTCAATGAGAAATATTTTTCTCTATTTTACTAGAGTGAGAAGAGGAAGAAGTTTGTGATGTTGGAACAAGGAATGATGTTTGTGGATGAATATGTGTCCAATTTCATAATGTTATCTCGTTTTGCACCATTCATGGTTCCTATGGAACAGGCGATATGTGAAAAGTTTCAAATATGGTTGAATTCTAGAATCCAGCCTCGTGTTGCTCTGTTTTAGGAACAGAATTTTAAGTAGATAATTGCAAAGTCTAAAATTGCAGAAAAAGAGATTGAGAAGGTTAATGTAAGAAGAGAGTAGTACAAAAAGGCTCGAATCAATGATCAGTCGCAACAAAAAGAATTTAATAGTAGTTGTCTGTGCGGAGAAAGCACAAACTTCAAGTTTGGGTTAAAGTCACGGCAAATTCTGGGTTAGAGTCCCAGCAGACCTAGGCTAGTCCTGGTGATTCTCAGGGTTAGAGTCCCTGTAACACCCCATATTTTTAAGTAAAACATTTCCAACATATTTGTTTTTTGAAATACAATAACTCAAATAATGGGGAGTTAATGTTACTATACAGTAGCATTGCAGTTGAAGTCCTCATTACATTAATCTTTATACAATATACAAACTGAAAGAGTACAAGAAAGAAAGTACAACTGAGCTACTCGCTACAACTAGGAAAATAAAGGTACAACTACAATAGGACAACAACCTGAAAACTGAAAAGAAGTACAACAGCACGGAGAGAGCCAAGGCCGCAGCTCCAAAGGAACCAGTTGCTAGCACAAGCTCCAAGTCACCCCCTGCAAGAGAAACCCGACAGTCCAAACCTGGAAAAGAGAAATAAAGGAGGTCTGAGCAAACCACGGCTCAGTGACGGTAATGACTAAAGACTACAAATCATGCACGAGGACGTGCGAGCCTAAGCAGAACGAACCCAATGTAAAGGTACGGCTAACCGCAAGGTATAACACCCACACACACACAAGTAATGTGAGACTAAGAGTATCTCCAAGGTCAAGAATAGAGTGCTACCCAAATCACGATCGACACACAAAGGACCAAGTCACACTACCTCACCAGCTCTCAGTCGAGACCACTACCACGATCAAATAACCACATCCCAATCTCACACAAAGGAATCCAACAACCGCAAGTATACACCTTCACATATCACTCAAAAGAATCATTGTACCAAGACCAACACCCTAAACCACTAACAAACGAATCCCAACAAACACAATGGAACCTCGGCCACTCTGGCCATTCCACTTCCTTTGATAAATATATAACTGTATTGTGGATTTCGGTGTTGTTTAACTTTAAAAGATATTTGGGTTGCATAGGTAGCTTTTCATTTCCTTTAACATTCCTCACAAATATCACCTTCACCTGCCGAAGCAAGCAAGTAGCATCATCCTTTCCGCAGGTACGGAACAGGAGGTCGCAACCGTCCTACCCACCATACACAAGGGCTAGGTCACGGGACACTACAGTCATCTTCTCAACACGCATATTTCCCCCATGGCGACACAAGGGAGTCACGACGGAGACTAAACGCCCACTGTGAAGAACTTCTGGGCGGCACAAGGAGCCATGCGGGGATACTCGCCCTCGCAGAGTACAATCCCGGGAAGGGCATCGACCATCCTTAACCCGGGGGCCATACCGCGGATATGACATGAATCATCCTAACCCGGATGGATATTATCAACACATTCCGTCTATGAGGGCAAGAACCTCCTCATTCCGTAAGCTTTCAAAAACCATTTCATCACATCACATGGGTTGGGGCAAAGTACCTCCCGAAACCCAAGATGGTATCCTTCGTACGCCATCAATCATATCATAACACTCTCTTCACATTTTCTTCATTGTTGTTGCACTTGGTGGGATTAACTAAGAAGATTCAAGATTATCCAAGGGTGGTCCTCGTAGGATCCATCCCCATATTTGACATTCATTGCATTTGTTCCGTTCATTTCATTTTGGGTGATTTCCATTGAATTACCGAGTTCACCCCATCCATGACAAGCCCACGGCTAATCCAATTTCCATCAATTTTCGCATTTCCTATCTAAGGAGAGTCATTCACGTATGCTACCATTTCACCTTCAACAAGTTCATTTCGAGCCAAGACAACCCAATTTAGTTCGAATCTCCACAACCATCTCAATTCACATCATTACCAACCTAAGAAATTCCGTTTGAGTAATATACCCCTTCCCTCATCATACACTATGATTTGGCCCAATTTGAATCTCAATTATTCATTTCCACCCCAACTAGACATTTCATCGAACATTTGACGGGCTCTTATTTCCAAAGTACCTAGACTCACTTCAAGAGTTAATTGAACATACACACGCATTGACGACATCAAATACTCTGTCTAATAATTCAAATGAACCCCATTCGCCCAACCTAGACAACCGAATCGAACCAAACATTACAATAATGGTATGTGACGAGGGAAGCAAAGCGACTACAATTATAGAATGGAAATACGCACATGCACGCACACGAAGTAGGATTTAGAAGTTACCCATTGAAGAGTCGCCGGAAAAGTCATCGGAGAGGTCACTGGAAAATGTCCAACAAGATCCGTACCCTTCAATGCGAAGCTCTCGTCGCAACCTACAAGGTTCCACCATTAGAAAATGGAGGAGAGCAACTATAAGAGCAAGATCTAGAGGAGAAGAGAGAGACTTACCGTTCAAGGACAATCCGAGCACATTACCGCGGAGAGGAGGACGAGGTCGTCATCGTTAAAGCTTCGCGTTTTGGCCGATTCCACCCGGATTGAGAGAGATGGAAGAGAGAAGTAAGAGAGAGTTGAGAGAGGGAGGTAGAGAGAGAACTAGGGTTCCAAATGGGGAAGAAGACCTCTAAAATCGTGCAAAACAATTATATAGGACCCCTGCGAAATCCCCAAACTGTCTTTCATTTACAAAAATCGCATAGCAAAATTTGTCCTCACGACCGGTCTAAGGATTTCCCCGACCGGTCTAGTTTCCACTGTTGAGCCCCGACCGGTCTAAGGATTTGGCCCAACCGGTCTACACGACCAACTTTGCACTGACTTGGAACGTTAATTTTTCCAAGAGTATTTTAATCCTAACTTCTTCGTCCGGACTCCGATTGAGACGATTCAAGTTGTGTTGGATTCGTAATCAAATTATATACGACTTCCATGAACAAAGATTTCTGATTTGAAGAATGAATCAAATTGATGGATTTTCAAACGCAATTTAGGATTTTCGGTTTATTACAATGCATGGAAATTAATTAAAATTTCCGGAGTGTGACAAACTACCCTCCTTACAAAAATTTAGTCCTCGAAATTTACCGGAGTAAGGAGATAACTAATCGACGCAACAATCCACAAGGAATCCAATAAGAAAACACGCTGCACCAAGCTTCTGTTGCGATCATAACCATTCCACGACAAGGAATCGCACACGACACACATCTCAATGATCAAACCATCTTCTCGCAACAAAAGGATATACAAGAAATCGCGCTTAAGGACCAAAAGTCTACGAGAGGACAACTCTAACAAGAGTTGCACGCGAACTCCACCACGTTTTCATCACGAGTACGCAAAAGTTAATATCCAAGGCCATCGAACAAAGATATCTGCATCGTGAAGATGCACCAACAAACCAAGAATACACCGTTCTTCCCGAACGTGCCAAGTACACGCCGATACGACGAGCCTCAATCCTAAGTTATTCGCAACCAACCCGAATATCGTATGCATTGAAATATCTAAACACCCAACAAAAATACACACTTGTCCTGGTGCGGTGATAGCGTGATATTGGTGATCGTCCTTAGATGCCCCGACCGGTAGCATTTCTCAATTTGATACACATATGTCAAACGTGCATCACACAATCATAGAAAAACTCACACACACCACACCAATTGTGCAGGTGTTAAGTCCAAACAACACGACTTAGCACCAACTCACACCAAGTCTAAAATTCAATATGCAATCGTACCCATTTTCCCATGCTTTGCTAATTTCGCAACGAACACGAACACTTTGGTACGAAAGCAATAGGTAGACGAACAACAAGGAAAAGAAGTCAAAACTTGTTACCACGATTCAACGATACCCAACAAGGAAATATCCCACAACGAAACAAATTTTGAGACTTAAGTAAGGTGTCTCGAATGGTACACAACTCAACCCCAGAGTAAAAGAGTAACGACAACAACAGCAACAACAACAAGTCCCAAATAATAATACAACAACTAGAGTATGGACTTTTATCAAAGGAGTCAAGACTAAGGAATCATCTACGAAAATTATACAACAACTCCCTTATATATATTTTTTTGTCACCACAAAAATAAGGTTCCAATGATTACTTTCGGAGTTTCAAGTGAGAAAGCTTTACCGATTCAACCCAACATGGTTGTTCAACACAACTCCAAAGACATCCAACAAAAGGAACAAATCTCAAATAGGAAACCATAAATCAACACAACCACGAAGTTTTGCAACCTTAATCGCAAATGAGGAACTTAACAAAAAGGATCTCCGAGAGATAGCACAAGGTAATCCCAAGATTCAAACAAGGTACAACCCAAGATCAAAGTTCAACATAGTTTTCAATACAACTCCAAAGAAAATGATACATAAGAAAGATCACCAATCGAAAGTGAAACCTTAACAACAAAAAGAGAACATGGACTCCTACAGGTCCAATATTGATATGAAACTCTACCAAAGAGCCAACAAAATATGATGTCAATTTCTTCAACCCTGATTCTTCATCGCTTGTGGAAAACTCTTGCCACATGACCAGCTTCACCGCACACGACACATATTTTCAAAGGAGGAACCGACACGGTGCACTGCGAACGGAAGTGACCCAGCTGACGACAATTATGGCACACAATGTGGGAGACAGAAGCAACTCCCAGTTTACGCGACGAAGAAGACGAACTACCACTTCGATGATTGCACGATGACTCTGCTTGGTCATGGCACCGCTTCTTACTCAAATTCCCGGATGAGTCCGAACTTTGGAAAGCAACACGAAGAGGAGACTCAACTCTAGAAGTCGTCTTTATTTGACTAAGGCACAACTCCAGTGCCCTGGCACTCTCTAGCAAAGATGCATAAACCTGAATATGCTGACCCACAACAAACAGCTGAATCGAGGGATGCAAACCTCTTTCGAATCTTCGACACTTGTGACTTTATGATCGGACCAACTCCAATGCAAAACGCGACAAGGAATGGAATTTAGAAGCATATTGAGTGACCGTCATCTCACCTTGCGTCAATCGCTCGAACTGTAGACCCATCGCCTCACGACACGAAGCAGGAAAATACTGTGCATCGAACACAGCCTCAAACTGAACTCAAGACATACCTTTCGAAGAAGAGGAACTCGGTGTTCCATCACTTTGTGTCAGTGAATCCCACCACACACCAGCTTCACCGACCAATTGAAAAGTCGCCAATGACACTCAAACGGAATCTTCAGTAATTTCTAACGCATCTAGAACTTTGCGAATCTCGACAAGCCAATGGTTCGCCTTCAATGGATCTCCGGAACCATCAAACTGAAGAGGATTAAAGCGTAGGAAGTCTCTAACCATCTGCGAAGACCGATTTCTCTCGTTACCCAACGACAAATCCGACTCTCGACCACACGCACAATGGTTGCTGTCAATCTCTCGGCCAACTGATCGAACTGAAACTGAACTCCATCTCCAAGAACAACTCCAGGAGTAGGAACATCACGACTACTCCGATTTACCGCACGTCTAGGAGCCATTGAAACACTGGCACAAAGAATAGTCAACGTCACCACACGTGGATATTTACATTGCGACGGAAAAGAATGGATACAACACATAAAATGTATATATTTTCCAAAGAGGCAAAGGATCCAAATGATTACCAACATCAAGTCACACGAGAATTTGGAAACACAAAGCCAAACCGCAAGAGGAATAGGAAGAACAATCCTCATTTCACCCGAAGAAGCACAAACGGAAGCCTTAATAATTTATACAACCACACGACGACATCAAACTTATACCTCAAAACGGGAAAACCAACAAATCTCAAGATCTATTATCGTACCACAAGTCACATTTTCCGCTATAAAGCCATAATAAATCCACAACTCAACTAAACAACGAAAGCTACACCACAAATCTCAAGAAAGCTAGGCACTCAATTGTACAACCGCTAACACATCTCTAGCTTCACGAGGAAGAATAACACACATCTCCCAATGATCTAAGAAAACTCAACAATCCAAGGAGGAGTCGAAACAACACAAGCGACTCTAAGGGAGCAAACCCAAGGCATACGATGCTCCAAGGCACACGAGAATGATCATATCAATCGTAATGATCCTGGGGACCCAAGGAGACTAGGTGTCTCTCCATGGTCCAAAGGTATTCAAACCGAAAGCTCTGATACCAATTGTAACACCCCATATTTTTAAGTAAAATATTTCCAACATATTTTTTTTTGAAATACAATAACTCAAACAGTGGAGAGTTAATAGTTACTATACAGTAGCATTGCAGTTGAAGTCCTCATTACATTAATCTTGATACAATATACAAACTGAAAGAGTACAGGAAAGAAAGTACAACTGATCTACTCGCTACAACTGGGAAAAGAAAGGTACAACTACAACAGGACAACAACCTGAAAACAGAAAAGAAGTACAATAGCACGGAGAGAGCCAAGATTGCAGCTCCAAAGGAACCAGCTACTAGCACAAGCTCCAAGTCACCCCCTGCAAGAGAAACCCTACAGTACGAGCCTGGAAAAGAGAAAGAAAGAAGGGTCTGAGCAAACCACGGCTCAGTGACGGTAACGACTAAAGACTACAAATCATGCACGAGGATGTGCGAGACTAAGCAGAACGAACCCAATGTAAAGTGAAGGCTAACTGCAAGGTATAACACCCCCCACACACAAACAAGTAACGTGAGACTAAGAGTATCTCCAAGGTCAAGAATAGAGTGCTACCCAAATCACGATCGACACACAAAGGACCAAGTCATACTACCTCACCAGCTCTCAGCCGAGACCACTACCACAATCAAATAACCACATCCCAATCTCACACAAAGGAATCCAACAACCGCAAGTATACACCTTCACACATCACTCAAAAGAATCATTGTACCAAGACTAACACCCCAAACCACTAACAAACGAATCCCAGCAAACACAATAAAACCTCGACAACTCTGCCCATTCCACTTCCTTTGATAAATATATAACTGTATTGTGGATTTCGGTGTTGTTTAACTTTGAAAGATATTTGGGTTGCATAGGTAGATTTTCATTTCCTTTAACATTCCTCACAAATATCACCTTCACCTGTAGAAGCAAGAAAGTAGCATCATCATTTCCGCAGGTACGGAACAGGAGGCCGCAACCGTCCTACCCACCACACACAAGGGCTAGGTCACGGGACACCACAGTCGTCTCCTCAACACGCATATTTCCCCCATGGCGACACAAGGAAGTCACGACAGAGACTAAACGCCCACTATGAAGAACTCCTGGGCAGCACAAGGAGCCATGCGGGGGTACTCGCCCTCGCAGAGTACAATCCCGGGAAGGGCATCGACCATCCTTAACCCGGGGGCCGTTCTGTGGGTAGGACATGAATCATCCTAAGCCAGATGGATACCATCAACACATTCCGTCTATGAGGGCAAGAACCTCCTCATTCCGCAAGCTTTCAAAAACCATTTCATCACATCACATGGGTTGGGGCAAAGTACCTTTCGAAAACCAAGATGGTATCCTCCGTACACCATAAATCACATCACAACACTCTCTTCACATTTTCTTCATTGTTGTTGTGGGATTAACTGAGACGATTCAAGATTATCAAAGGGTGGTCCTCGTAGGATCCATCCCCGTATTTGACATTCATTGTATTTGTTCTGTTCATTTCATTATAGGTGATTTCCATTGAATTACCGAGTTCACCCCATCCATGACAAGCCCACGGCTAATCCAATTTCCATCAATTTTTGCATTTCCTATCTAAGGAGAGTCATTCATGTATGCTACCATTTCACCTTCAACAAGTTCATTTCGAGCCAAGACAATCCAATTTATTTCGAATCTCCGCAACCATCTCAATTCACATCATTGTCAACCTAAGAAATCACGTTTGAGTAATATACCCCTTCCCTCATCATACACTATGATTTGACCCAATTTGAATCTCAATTATTCGTTTCCACCCCAACTAGACATTTCATCGAACATTTGACGGGCTCTTATTTCCCAAGTACCTAGACTCACTTCAAGAGTTAATTGAACGTACACACCCATTGACGACATCAAATACTCCATCTAATAATTCAAATGAACCCCATTAGCCCAACCTAGACAACCGAATCGAACCAAACATTACAATAATGGTATGTGACGAGGGAAGCAAAGCGACTACAATTATAGAATTGAAATACGCACACTCACGCACACGAAGTAGGATTTAGAAGTTACCCACTGAAGAGTCGCCGGAAAAGTTGCCGGAGAGGTCGCCGGAAAACGGCCAACACGATCTGAACCCGTCAATGCGAAGCTCTCGTCGCAACCTACAAGGTTCCACCATGAAAATGGAGGAGAGCAACTATAGGATCAAGAGCTAGAGGAGGATAGAGAGACTTACCGTTCAATGACAATCCGAGCACATCACCGCAGAGAGGAGAACGAGGTCGTCATCGTTAAAGCTTCATGTTTTGGCCGATTCCATCCGGATTGAGAGAGATGGAAGAGAGAAGTGAGAGAGAGTTGAGAGAGGGAGGTAGAGAGAGAACTAGGGTTCCAAATGGGGAAGAAGACCTCTAAAATTGTGCAAAACAATTATATAGGACCCCTGCGAAATCCCCAAACTGTCCTTCATTTACAAAAATCGCGCAGCAAAATTTGTCGTCACGACCAGTCTAAGGATTTCCCCGAACGGTCTAGCTTCCACTGCTGAGCCCCGACCGGTCTAAGGATTTGGCCCGACCGGTCTACACGACCAACTTTGCACTGACTTGGAACGTTGATTTTTTCGAGAGTATTTTGATCCTAACTTCTTCGTCCAGACTCCGATTGAGACGATTCAAGTTGCGTTGGAATCATAATCAAATTATCTACAACTTCCATGAACAAAGATTTCTGATTTGAAGAATGAATCAAATCGATGGATTTTCAAACGCGATTTAGGATTTTTGGTTTATTACAACGCATGGAAATTAATTAAAATTTCCGGAGTGTGACAAACTACCATCCATACAAAAATTTCGTCCTTGAAATTTACCGGAGTAAGAAGATAACTAATCGACGCAACAATCCACAAGGAATTCAATAAGAAACCACGCTCCATTAAGCTTCCGCTGCGATCGTAACCATTCTACGACAAGCAATCGCACACGACACACATCTCAAGGATCAAACCATCTTCTCGCAACAAAAGGATATACAAGAAATTGCGCTTAAGGACCAAAAGTCTACGAGAGGACAACTCTAACAAGAGTTGCAAGCGAACTCCACCACGTTTTCATCACGAGTACACAAAAGCCATTCGCCAAGGCCATCGAACAAATATATACGCATCGTGAAGATGCACCAACAAACCAAGAATACACTGTTCTTCGCAACCAATCCGAATACCGTATGGACACGCCGATACGACGAGCCTCAGTCCTAAGTTATTCGCAACCAATCCGAATACCGTATGCATTGGAATGTCTATACACCCAACAAAAATACACACATGTCCTGGTGCGGTGACATCGTGACATTGGTGATCGTCCTAAGATGCCCCGACCGGTAGAATTTCTCAATTTGATACATGTAATATCTGCTTTGTGGTTTAAGAATATTATATTAAAGAAATGAGGTTTAGATAATAATTGTGGACTTAAGAATATTAATTAAGAATTGTTGGAATTATTAAGGTAATTTTATGGAAAGCATTTATGAATTTATTGAGGATATTAGAAATCAAATAAATTGATTTAAAGGCTTAAATTTATATTTGAGGTCATAGTGTGAGAATTTGGAGTTTGAGGTTAGGTTTGTGATTGAGAAATAAAGATTTGGGATTTTAGGTCCTAGATATCAGTACCTTGGAAAGCCAAGATACCGGTATCTCAAGTGTTTTGGGCAGCCGGACCTCAGCAACCGGTTTCTCAGAGGTATCTTTGGAATTTCCTAAGATACCGATATCTTGGAAAGCCAAGATACCGGTATATGGAGAGTTTTGGATCAGATTTCTATGGCGGTGGAAACGAAGAGGTGGTGCGTTGGAATCTAGAACATTAATATATGTATGTATTGGGAATACTTATATCAGCTGTTGACTGGAGTAAAAACAAGAAAAATGCTTGGGAATTGTTATGTATTAATTTAGAGGATCACATAGAAGTTAACGGATGAATGCGTGTATATATATGAGTATTCGATGTATACTGCAAATGTTGATAATACTCGGGTGTATGCAAATATTCGAGTGAGGGAGAGTTGTATGCTTGTGTGAGAAGATTAGTAAGAGGAGAGATTCTGATCGAGTAACATACTGCAGAGGTTGAACGTAGAGATTGATCAGTGGGTTGAAGGTTGAAGTTCAAATGTGTGTCAATACGTTCGTAATTTTATTCCCGTCAATTGAGGTAATGTTTTAAGATTCTAAAAGCGTAGATTTGTAGCAAATCATCTGTAGTTTATGTGTGTCGAATTTGAGGAGTTTTGATGGTTGTTTGCTAGGTCAATTTCGGACTGGATCAAAAGAGGGAGAAACCCACTCGGCGGATCTTTAAGATTTAAATTCTTCTATTTGGGGTAAGTTCGTTCTAATTCAATTAGCCTATGTTGTTCCTAAATAGCCATAGATCATGTGTTCAAAGTTTAAGGAATTTTGGTTAAGGTTTGAGGGTTCAATTTGAAGAAAATCGTTTTTGGGGCAAACCCTAAGTATTCTGTCGAATCTGTAATTTTTGGAGAAGACGACCTGGATACCGGTATCTGGGTATCCCTAGATACCGATATCTTGAGTTTAGTCCAGAGCCCCAGAAACCCCTCTGTTAGAAACCGATATCTCTGTTAATGCTTTAAAAACCGGTACCTTGTTGATGAAGATACCGATATCTTGGGATGACCCAAGAAACCGGTATCCTTTTGTGGTATCTGAAGGAGTATCGTGGCCTCTATTGAAGATACCGGTATCTAGCAGTGCTAAGATACCGATATCTTAGTCTCGGAAAAAATGTGAAGTTTTGTAAAAATGATAAGGAAGAGGATTTTTGTGGTTTTAACTTATAATTAATTATTGAGAAAATATCATATTCTGATTTAAGCATATCTTGGGCTTTGTTAGGTGTTGGAGAGCCGGTGGGCTATTTTGGAAGATTCGTCAAAACAATGAGTACTCTAGTCTTATATAAATTCGAGTAAAGTATATGATATATCTATATTCAGTAAATAAATCTATGAATCATAAAGATATGGAGAAATGGAAATAATGATTATGAATCATGAAGAGTTATACAAAAAGGTGAAAAGACGTATATCACAGAAATGCTATAAAATATACAGAAAGTGAATCCTTGTGAAAATATTGAATTCAATAATGTTCAACATGAAGATTGTGGCGAATATCATGTATCCAACAAATGTGCTAAATGATGTCATAGAAAATAGAATATTATGAATATCAACCCTATCAAATGAATATCGAATATAAAGAATGTGGTGGAAGTTATATATTCAAAAGACACCTATCAAGTGGCATGAATGAGTTAATAAAGTGGAATGGTGAACGTAATCATACAATATCAGGAAAATATGAATATGAAGAATATTGTCAATAATTCAAAGTATGGAAATGATGATGAGAAAGTGATGGATGAGATAGCCTTGTCCCTAGGCTTATAATGTAAGGCGATAGCCTTGGCCCTAGGCTTATAATGTAAGGTGACAGCCTTAGCCCTAGGCTTATAATGTAAGGCGATAGCCCTGGCCCAGGGCTTATAATGTAAGGCGATAGCCCTGGCCTTGGGCTTATAATGTAAGGCGGATAATGATAAGAGATATGTGGTGGTTGGTATGAATCCTTGCAATATAAAGGATGAAAATATGAGAATTCGAAATATGGAATCTATCAAACATCATGAACAAATCTCCAATATGAGTGGTGTGGTGTGAGTATGAAACCTTCAAATAAGGAATATGGAAATGTGATGAATCTTTGAATCAGAAGTATGGAAATAATCCAATATGGGGAAATGTGAATCATTGAAAATCAGAAATGTGGAATCAATTCAAATATGTCAATCTATTGAGAAGGAACCTTAAAGATAAAGATAAAAGAGATATCAGAGTGCGCAGTGGAAACATGGTGAAATAATGATCAAGGAAAGTGATGAAATGATTAAGAGATATAAAGAATGATGAAGAAAGATTATTACTTCTCTTGTTTATATACTTCTATAGTATTCACTAGCCGTCGTGCTGATACACGCTTGTGTTCTCTCTTTTTAGGTGCTCGAAGCTAGAGTCCCAGTCCAGTCCAGTTGATGAGTCGAGGTGGTTCAGAGTTGAGTCTTTTTCTCTTTGAGTCTGGTGTAGTAGTGTTGATTGGCCTCGAGCCATATTGTTGTAGTTGTTCAGAGTTTGTTGCAGCAGCAGTTGTGGTTTTTATTTTATATTTTAGTTTGTCGTGTAGTAGTTTGTGTTAGGAGATGCTTTGCCACGTGCCTATCCCTTAATAACTGTCATTATTAGTTATCAGGGATGGGTCGTGACAATACACATATGTCAAATGTACATCACACAATCAAAAAAAAACTCACACACACCACACCAATTGTGCAGGTGTTAAGTCCAAACAACACGACTTAGCACCAACTCACACCAAGTCTAAAATTCAATATGCAATCGTACCCATTTTCCCATGATTTGCTAAATTCGCAACGAACACAAACACTTTGGTACGAAAGCAATAGGTATACGAACAACAAGGTAAAGAAGTCAAAACTTCTTACCAGGATTCAACGATACCCAACAAGGAAATATCCCACAACGAAATAAATTTTGAGACTTGAGTAAGGTGTCTCGAATGGTACACAACTCAACCCCAGAGTAAAAGAGTAACGACAACAAAAACAACAACAACGAGTCCCAAATAATAATACAACAACTAGAGTAAGGACTTTTATTAAAGGAGTCAAGACTAAGGAATCATCTACGAAAATTATACAACAACTCCCTTATATATATATTTTTGCCACCACAAAAATAAGGTTCCAATGATTACTTTCAGAGTTTCAAGTGAGAAAGCTTTACCGATTCAACCCAACATGGTTGTTCAACACAACTCCAAAGACATCCAACAAAAGGAACAAATCTCAAATAGGAAACCATCAATCAACACAACCACGAAGTTTTGCAACCTTAATCGCAAATGAGGAACTTAACAAAAAGGAACTCCGAGAGATAGCACAAGGTAATCCCAAGATTCAAACAAGGTACAACCCAAGATCAAAGTTCAACATAGTTTTCAATACAACTCCAAAGAAAACGATACATAAGAAAGATCACCAATCGAAAGTGAAACCTTAACAACAAAAAGAGAACATGGACTCCTACAGGTCCAATATTGATATGAAACTCTACCAAAGAGCCAACAAAATATGATGTGAATTTCTTCAACCCTGATTCTTCATCGCTTGTGGAAAACTCTTTCCACATGACCAGCTTCACCGCACACGAAACATATTTTCAAAGGAGGAACCGACACGGTGCACTGCGAACGGAAGTGACCCAGCTGACGACACTTATGGCACACAATGTGGGAGACAGAAGCAACTCCCAGTTTACGCGACAAAGAAGACGAACTACCACTTCGACGATTGCACGATGACTCTGCTTGGTCATGGCACCGCTTCTTACTCAAATTCCCGGATGAGTCCGAACTTTGGAAATCAACACGAAGAGGAGACTCAACTCTAGAAGTCGTCTTTATTTGACTAAGGCACAACTCCAGTGCCCTGGCACTCTCTAGAAAAGATGCATAACCCTGAATATGCTGACCCACAACAAACAACTGAATCGAGGGATGCAAACCTCTTTCGAATCTTCGACACTTGTGGCTTTCTGATCAGACCAACTCCAATGCAAAACGCGACAAGAAATGGAATTTAGAAGCATACTGAGTGACCGTCATGTCATCTTGTATCAATCGCTCGAACTGTAGACCCATCGCCTCACGACACGAAGCAGGAAAATACTGTGCATCGAACATAGCCTCAAACTGAACCCAAGACATACCTTTCGAATAAGAGGAACTCGGTGCTCCATCACTTTGCGTTAGTGAATCACACAACACACCAGCTTCACCGACCAATTGAAAAGTCGCCAAGGACACTCGAACGGAATCTTCAGTAATTTCTAACGCATCTAGAACTTTGCGAATCTCGACAAGCCAATGGTTCGCCTTCAATGGATCTCCGGAACCATCAAACTGAAGAGGATTAAAGCGAAGAAAGTCTCTAACCATCTGCGAAGACCGATTTCTCTCGTTACCCAACGACAAACCCGACTCGCGACCACACGCCACAATGGTTGCTGCCAATCTCTCGGCCAACTGATCGGACTGAAACTGAACTCCATCTCCAAGAACAACTCCAGGAGTAGGAACATCACGACGACTCCGATTTACCGCACGTCTAGGAGCCATTGAAACACTGGCACAAAGAACAGTCAACGTCACCACACGTCGACATTTACATTTCGACAGAAAAGAATGGATACAACACATAAAATGTATAGATTTTCCAAAGAGGCAAAGGATACAAATGATTACCAACATCAAGTCACGCGATAATTTGGAAACACAAAGCCAAATCGCAAGAGGAATAGGAAGAACAATCCTCATTTCACCCAAAGAAGCACAAACGGAAGCCTTAACAATTTACACAACCACACGACGACATCAAACTTATACCTCAAAATGGGAAAACCAATAAATCTCAAGATCTAATATCGTACCACAAGTCACATTTTCCGCTATAAAGCCACAAGAAATCCACAACTCAACTAAACAACGAAAGCTACACCACACATCTCAAGAAAGCTAGGCACTCAAGTGCACAACCGCTAACACATCTCTCGCCTCACGAGGAATAATAACACACGTCTCCCAATGATCTAAGGAAACTCAACAATCCAAAGAGGAGTTGAAACAACACAAGCGACTCTATGGGAGCAAACCCAAGGTATACGATGCTCCAAGGCACACGAGAATGATCATATCAATCATAATGATCCTAGGGACCCACATAGACTAGGTGTCTACCCACGATCCAAAGGTATTCAAACTGAAAACTCTGATACCAATTGTAACACCCCATATTTTTAAGTAAAATATTTCCAACATTTTTTTTTTGAAATACAATAACGCAAACAGTGGGGAGTTAATAGTTACTATAAAGTAGCATTGCAATTGAAGTCCTCATTACATTAATCTTGATACAATATACAAACTGAAAGAGTACAGGAAAGAAAGTACAACTAAGCTACTCGCTACAACTGGGAAAAGAAAGGTACAATTACAACAGGACAACAACCTGAAAACAGAAAAGAAGTACAACAGCACGGAGAGAGCCAAGGTTGCAGCTCCAAAGGAACCAGCTGCTAGCACAAGCTCCAAGTCACCCCTGCAAGAGAAACCCTACAGTACGAGCCTGGAAAAGAGAAAGAAAGGAGGGTCTGAGCAAACCAAGGCTCAGTGACGGTAACGACTAAAGACTACAAATCATGCACGAGGACGTGCGAGCCTAAGCAGAACGAACCCAAGGTAAAGTGAAGGCTAACCGCAAGGTATAACACCCCCCACACACAAACAAGTAACGTGAGATTAAGAGTATCTCCAAGATCAAGAATAGAGTGCTGCCCAAATCACGATCGACACACAAAGGACCAAGTCACACTACCTCACCAGCTCTCAGCCGAGACCACTACCACGATCAAACCACATCCCAATCTCACGCAAAGGAATCCAACAACCGCAAGTATGCACCTTCACACAACACTCAAAAGAATTATTGTACCAAGATCAACACCCTAAACCACTAACAAACGAATCCCAACAAACACAATTGAACCTCGACAACTCTGCCCATTCCACTTCCTTTAATAAATATATAACTGTATTGTGGATTTCGGTGTTGTTTAACTTTGAAAGATATTTGGGTTGCATAGGTAGCTTTTCATTTCCTTTAACATTCCTCACAAATATCACCTTCACCTGCCGAAGTAAGCAAATAGAATCCTCCTTTCTGCAGGTACGGAACAGGAGGTCACAAACATCCTACCCACCACATACAAGGGCTAGGTCACGGGACACCGCAGTCGTCTCCTCAACACGCATATTTCCCCCATGGCGACACAACGGAGTCATGACGGGGACTAAACGCCCGCTACGAAGAACTCCTAGGTGGCACAAGGAGCCATGCGGGGGTACTCGTCCTCGCAGAGTACAATCCCGGGAAGGGCATCGACCATCCTTAACCCGGGGGCCATACTGCGGGTAGGGCATGAGTCATCCTAACCCAGATGGATACCATCAACACATTCCGTCTATGAGGGCAAGAACCTCCTCATTCCGTAAGCTTTCAAAAATCATTTCATCACATCACATAGGTTGGGGCAAAGTACCTCCCGAAACCCAAGATGGTATCCTCCGTATGCCATCAATGACATCACAACACTCTCTTCACATTTTTTTCATTGTTGTTGCACTTGGTGGGATTAACTGAGAGGATTCAAGATTATCCAAGGGTGGTCCTCGTAGGATCCATCCCCGTATTTGACATTCATTGCATTTGTTCCGTTCATTTCATTCTGGGTGATTTCCATTGAATTACCGAGTTCACCCCATCCATGACAAGCCCACGGCTAATCCAATTTCCACCAATTTTCGCTTTTCCTCTCTGAGGAGAGTCATTCACGTATGCTACCATTTCACCTTCAACAAGTTCATTTCGATCCAAGACAACCCAATTTATTTCGAATCTCCACAACCATCTCAATTCACATCATTGCCAACCTAAGAAATCCCGTTTGAGTAATATACCCCTTCCATCATCATACACTATGATTTGACCCAATTTGAATCTCAATTATTCGTTTCCACCCCAACTAGACATTTCATCGAACATTTGACGGGCTCTTATTTCCCAAGTACCTAGACTCACTTCAAGAGTTAATTGAACATACACACCCATTGACGACATCAAATACTCCGTCTAATAATTCTAATGAACCCCATTAGCCCAACCTAGACAACCGAATCCAACCAAACATTACAACAATGGCATGTGACGAGGGAAGCTAAGCGACTACAATTATAGAATATAAATACGCACACTCACGCACACGAAGTAGGATTTAGAAGTTACCCACTGAAGAGTCGCCGGAAAAGTCGCTGGAGAGGTCGCCCGAAAATGTCCAACACGATCTGAACCCGTCAATGCGAAGCTCTCGTCGCAACTTACAAGGTTCCACCATTAGAAAATCTAGGAGAGCAACTATAGGAGCAAGAGCTAGAGGAGGAGAGAGAGAGAGAGAGACTTACCATTTGAGGACAATCCGAGCACATCACCGCAGAGAGGAGGACGAGGCCGTCATCGTTAAAGCTTCGTGTTTTGGCCGATTCCACCGGGATTGAGAGAGATGGAAGATAGAAGTGATAGAGAGTTGAGAGAGGGAGGTAAAGAGAGATAACTAGGGTTCCAAATGGGAAAGAAGACCCCTAAAATTGTGCAAAACAATTATATAGGACCCCCTGCGAAATCCCCAAACTGTCCTTCATTTACAAAAATCGCACAGCAAAATTTGTCATCACGACCGGTCTAAGGATTTGGCCCGACCGGTCTACACAACCAACATTGCATTGACTTGGAACGTTGATTTTTCCGAGAGTATTTTGATCCTAACTTCTTCGTCCGAACTCCGATTGAGACGATTCAAGTTGTGTTGGAATCGTAATCAAATTATCTATGAAAGATTTCTGATTTGAAGAATGAATCAAATCGATGGATTTTCAAACGCGATTTAGGCTTTTCGGTTTATTACAATGCATGGAAATTAATTAAAATTTATGGAGTGTGACAGACCCTGTTGTTATTACTTTTCTTACTGCTAGGAGTGCTATGAGCAGCCCCTGAATTCATTACTTGTTGTACTGAGAATGATTCTCAGGGTTATAGTACTGTCGCAAATGCATGGTCAGCGGATGTAATGACCCTTGGCTATAATTGATTGGGACGAGATTATTGATATTGAGATGGATCCGATTGATCCTATGATATTTTGTACTCTATTGTGGATGATTATGAAAAGAAGAAAAAGAAATCAGAAGAGTTTTGAAAAAGAGAATGAGAACTAAAGCGAAGAAAAAATGAGAAAGGAAAGAAATGGAATTTGAGAATCGAAAGAGATTTGAGAAAAGAGAAATATAAAGTGTTTTGAGAATGAAATGAAGAGTATTGAGAAATGGAAAAAGAAAAGATTATGAAAGTGTTTTCAAAGTTGAAAAAGAATATAAAAAGTGTTTTGAGAATCAAAAGAGTTTTATGGAAAAGAAAATGACAAATGATTTGTTTGGAAAGAGAAAAAGGGTAAATGAGTTT
>NMUG010000783.1:0-20248 GCA_002855965.1 Monotropa hypopitys | reverse complement strand
CCTATAAAAGGATCAACAATTTACGACTCTTGTCATAGAGTTAAAAAATCGCAAAATCCCAAAATCCATGCAAAGGTAATTTACTATTTACACTATCGAATCCGTCACGTGGATGAAACGAGCTATACTTTTCTCCCTACCTCACAAGGGAAAATAAAGGCAGACGGCTATACTAGACTGTCGGAATCAAATTTTTAAAAATTGTATAGACTCTAAAATGGGACTAAAAATAAGAAAATAAGCATAAATAAGGTACACGCATGGAAACATGCGCCACTCCCCCTAACTTAAAATGTGCAGTGTCCTCAGTGCATAAGACAATAAAAAGGGGAAGAGCAATGTACCTCCGGGGTGGTGCAACCACCCTAACCAATCATTATCTCAAGTCGTCGATGGCAATGCCCACAAAGCTCCGAGATAGACACAAAGAACCCTGCAAGACTAACAAGCCAAAAACAAACTACAAGATAAACAATTAATCCAAAATTTGCTTGCTAATGGAAGCCAAGCGTGCAGCACCGATGCAAAAATAAAAGAAAGGTGAGTTCTCACGTGACTCTACACGAGTAATACTTTTCTCTCCGCTATTTTCACTTAAATAGTGTACTAGAGAAGGAAATCTCTCGGAATTTTGGGGTAGGTTGCTACTCAATAGGTAGTGCCCCTCACTTTTTGGAGAGACACCCCAATCGACTTTCGCTTCCATCCCTACTCTGCCTGGGTAATCCCAGATAATACACTACTAAGACTAGAATAAAGGGCGGCTATACTGGACCGGCCATAGCCGTTCGAGCACGGCAAACACTAGAGGTATCTCAACCTCCAAGGATTTATTGTCTCCTAGATGTTATTTAATTTTTTTATATTTAAAAGAAAAAATAAAGTGCAGGAAACAAAAGAAAGAGTAGAAAAGAAAGGGTAATAGAAAAAAGAAACTATACTAGAGATACAGGGTGATAACCGAGATAGCGACCCTCTAAATTGGAGGACCGCATTGATATGATGGCCTCCCTGGGGGCCATAGCATGTCATGAACGCACACACCCCAATTCTAAAAAATTGATACCGTCCAAGCCATAAAAATAAGTATTTGGAGTATAAGGGGGCTTGGCGGCGTTTGGAAAATAAGCAACCAACCACCCTACCACCACGGATGGAATTGGCTTTCGAGGCGTTGACATAAAATATGGAATATGAAACATGACTCGTAAAGAGTCGATCAATGCCCAGAAAATCAAACTTTTCTAAAGCAAGTATAGGAGGTGATGGTAGAAGTGCACAAAAAATGGTGGACACTTGTGCAATCGGTGATAAAATCTTGGCCCCAAAGATAGATTCCCCAAGAGATGTCATACAAATAGGTGGAACAAATGCACACTCAATAGGCTCTTGGGCAATACTAGGCATGTCGAGCTCAATGGCCATGATGCCAACAACATTCACACTCTCACCACGCCTAAAGTCAGCCTCAAGCTCCTCGTCACTCGAATCATAGTTATAACTCACCAATTATGGTTCAGGAGGAGTGAGGGGAGTGTAATTTTTGAGATCGGGGAGCGACCCCATCGTGGCTTCGGCCATTAGGGTGGAATGAGAGATACCCACATCCGGGTTTTCAAGGAAAGCAACCTCCTCGGAGGTAAGACATGCCTCCTCCAAGGGGTGGGTGGGAATGACCGGCTCAAAAGTTGGGACATCAAAGTCCACTTGACATGAAGAATTGTAGGCCGTGATGTTGTTGCAACTTTGAAGAAAATGTTGCAAAGTGTCCTCTAAGAAAGATGTGTGCGGTGGTTGGGGGTCAAAAATGTCCTCCAGAGGACAATGGTCAAGATAATCCATGGGTGGCTCCGAATAATAAGTCTCGGGAGGAGCCACCTCAACAAAGTTGGGAACCAAATGCGTATTGCAACCTTGGAGGAATGTTTGCAAGGCATTGTCCAAGGTAATTACAGGGGTACTTTGGAGAAATACTTGCAAGGTATCCTCCAAAGTGTTCGAAATCGGTGATTAGTATGCATAAGGGTCCTCTTGGGACCATTGCTCCGGTGCTTGTGAAATCGGCTTCAGATGATAAATTTTGTTTGGAGCTGTTTCATTTTGATTAGGGAGGGGTGGTGGTGGTTCAAAGCAAGACTCACATTCCCAATAAAAGTTATAGTGGTCATGCCACTCTTGCCTAGAAGGATCAGGGAATGGAGGGTAGGACTCCCAATGTTGTTGATCCATGGTTTCCCAAGGGTTACCGGAAGCCATGATCAACGTCTATTTTTTTTTTTTTGGTTTTATAAAAAAAATAAACAAGAAGAAACAAAATAAACGTGAATATATACGGTGGGGCAAAAGAAAACTTTCAAACTAGCAAAAACTTAACTCAAACGACAATCCTCGGCAACGGCGCCAAAAGAATGGAAGGACTTTTCCGGTCGTTGATTAACGGAAAATCCTTAACCAAGCATTACAAATTTATAAACACAAAAATACTACTCTAACTAGTAGAGCGGCAAGTCCGAGGTTGGTCCACAGGGAAATGTTAGAGTCTAAAGAATTCGCTAAGAGAAGAGGTTCAGGTTTCCGATAGAGGCGGTAGGACGCTAGCCTTTTGTTTTAAATGGAAAAGTTAACAAACTAAAGCATAAGAAAGAAAAGATTACATACTTCAATTTTAATGTCTTACCTTGAAATCGTAGAAATCTACAATTTTTCCAAAATCCTAGATTTTCCAATCGATTCATATATTAGAGATTTTGCCCTCCTTTTCTCCTATGGTCAAAATGAATGAAAATTAACAGAATTGAGTATTGGATATGTATTTTGATGCATTGAATCATATGAATCACATTGGATATGTATGAACGCACTTGGTAATCATTATTAGGATAGAATTGCCCTAACGTTGTAATTGAAATTGGAATTGGAATTGGCACAAGCATATAAGTATTGGAAGGTTATTAATGGAATTGGGTTCTGTTACTTTTGGGAATTTCACTCCCTATATGGATATCATCCTAGACATTATGCAATAGGGTTTTGACTGGTCCTTTCTGACTGGTCATGGAATACGAGGAATATACGGGTAGTTAGTCGTCACACTTCTATTGTGGAAATAACCCAAATGCCATTTTATTACTCCAAACATGATAACGAGATGAATTATGAAATGATTTCGAATTGACCTATGATGCAATTCCTTGAATTTGTAATGGTATATTGAAAGGAAACAGAATGGAACAAAATGAAAGTAAATGGAATGGATTGGTAATATTGGAAATGTATCATGGTCATTTAAAGGATATAGATTGTCATATCATTCTTGTATTCCTCACTACGCGAACACAAGTGCATCACGACTATAAGCCTCATTGGATATATATTTTCCTACTAGGCATAATGCCTCAGTTTTTAGGTATCGATCCCAAACCATGATGATGAGCATGATTCTGGATGATGGCATTACTATTATCATTTGAGAGTTTTATTTATGTAGTAGAGGATCTTGGAAAAAACTTGTAATAGTTAGATTATGATTTTGAATCTTACTTTGGTTCGTAAATTTTAACTCGGTTATTTGGTTTGATTATGATTTGTTGATGTGGTTGGTTTGGTTTGCACTATTGGGTATTATCATATAGTGTTTAGTTATTTCTAATTTATAAAATTATGTTATAAAAATGGTTTAAAATTCTATGGTGTGACACCCAGACTGCATTTCTGAGATAAAAATCGCTAAACTAGACCTCAACAAAACTTGTCTACCTATAAATACCTATCTAATCCTACCATTGAAATTACTCATTAATTATCTTATACCTGTCTTGTAAGAGTTAAACATTCTGATTATGCAGGGTGGGAGGCTAAGACCTTAGCACCCTGCCACATAAATTCTCGGGGAAACCAAGAATCTCTGGTAATGACAGACTAGTAAAAAAACTTAAGGGTTCCTTGATTTAGCTGTAAAAATCAAGTGTCGACTTTATGTAAATAAATAAAACAAGATATCTCTCGAATAAAGGTTTCTTGTATGGAAGGGTACTCATACTATTTTTGGGAAATGCATTCAAAACCATTATGTGCTTGTAATTAAATGTTTTGACTTTATTTTGGAGAGATATCCTTTTGAATGATAGTTAAGTTAATCTCTTCTTGTGATGAAGTTTTTCGATTGAAATTGTTAGGCTTGCCGAAGAGATCGTGCATGTTCAAAGAAAGGTAATTGAATTTCTTGCATTTTGCATTATGGTTTGTTGCATATTTTTCTAAAACATTTTTAGTCTTGGTATTGAGTTGGGGTGCAAAAGAGTGACAAATTTTCTAAACCAAAACCCAACAATCTAGACCATTAGTGGAGCATGCATGACAGGAGCATGGTCGTGAAGTGAGTGCCATCAATTCTGTTCTTTATTATATTTGTGGTTGTTTGAAGAGATACTGGTTGGCGAGTTAGTGGCGTGCTGGTCCCTAGTTGCACCCACCCACTAGTCGAGCGAGCGTCACACAAGTGTGTTTTCGTGAATTCATTTCTGGGGCATAGATCAATTTTCTTTTCTAATCTAACAGTCTATTTTTTAGGGCATTTTAACCTAGTATATATGGATGCATGTTTTTATTATTAAGCTAAGTTTTTTCTTATACAAACATAAGCATATCATTTGCCACATCTAAGGTTTTAAATTGAGAGCCTCTTTCAGTCTTCTGAGGTGGAATGTTTTTTCGACTAATTTATTGGGCTAGATTGAATGATCTATTTATACATCATTTGTTTACATCATATTTTACCCGCACTAGCATCAATTTACTGACATAAAGTCCTAGCAAGCATAAAATATCCAGAATACTATTTTGGATATTAACATGCTTGACCAAAATCAACCCCATCACGATGATTCTCTTGCCTAAATAGGAAGTCTAACACCAATCGGGGTCAAATCGTCCACCAAAGGTACTTTTATCAATTTGACAGATCAAATCAAGGTTTCGAGAGCACTATCTCGGCATCATCACATTTATATGAAACCAAACTCGTCATAGTCATCCTCTTGCAGAAACAAGAATTTTGACACTAACTGGATCCGAATCTGACACCTAGGGTATTTTCAATAATTTGTAAAGTCAAGTCAAAGCTCCTAGTTGCCATTTCGATGCAAGAATAGTTGGATGAAATCAATCACACGACGATCATCATTGTGCCAAGACGATAAGATTGAAAGTAATCGAGACCGAGCCTAGACGACTTCAGGAGATTTTTACCCCATTTTTTCTTTTTATCATTTTCCATAGAGTCAGTTTCACAATTTTATCCTTGTTTACCTCTAGTCAAATTAAATGAAAATCCAAAAATATTTTCGTGTTAGAAATATTCTAAAAACTTAAATATTTTATTACAAAATATTTATCAAAAAAAATTTATTTTCATTGTATTTTAAGTCCAAAAATGATTTTGAAAATCCCAAGTTTAGATTTTAAATAATTTTGATACACATATTTTTAAACTAATAACATTAGGTCGAAGTTTTACCAAGTAAACCCAATCAGTACAGCCTAATAGGCCAAAATCATGTCCCAGGTCCATTAGAGTTTGAAACAAAAAAGCTTCTAGAAGCTCAATCTTGCGGATGCAAAAAGATCTTATAGAAGATCCGGATTTTGGAAATTAATTCACGAGGGAACCGGCCTACGATTAAGGAGTTTTCGGGTGTATTGGATACTCATATGATAGGAGTTCGATTAGAAAAAATAATCGACAAAATCTTTCAAAAGATGAATGAGATATTGTCGTGCAAAGTTGGCTTGGGACAATTGAGGAGAGTACCCTCTAGGTTGTATCCCACATTGGAAAATTGAGTGTCAGATAATGAGTTTATTTATTATGGTATGTGACTTAGTGTCACAAACAAGTAAGAGGAAAGTAAGGTGATGTGCGCATCGCTTATTTTCCCACACGCGCACAAATGCGCACGCACGTGCCGCCGCCCGCCCGTACCCGAGTCCACGCCCCAGGTCCCGGGTTTGCTTCACGGGTCTGTGGCACGTGGCACGTGGCACATGGTTTAATGGAATGTGTAATATGCCTCCGTGCCTGGAATTAATCTTTTTGGGCAAATTTCGATTGGGCCTTAATAGGTTTTGTGATCCCTTGGCTCAACTCGTTGGCCCAAATCTGCTGAACTCATTCTCTAACCCTAGTGTTCGATTTTCTTCCGCAACCTAGCATCGATGAAGCAAACCCCAGCGTTGTTGGCGGTGATTGAAAAACGTATGCAATCAATTGCAGAAAGCGTTTCATTGTAACCCTAACGGTTACAATCAATTGATTGAAAAACATTTGCAATCAATTGCAAGAAAATGTTACGATCTTAGTGTCAATAAATTGATGCTCGGGACGTTCAATCAAAACACACATCAATTGCAATTCCATTCTCTGCGACTTCAATCCTCTACTATTTGTTGTCGAAGGTAATCATCTCCTTCATATACAGTCGCGTAAATTTTTACAGAGTTACAATCACGTATATATAGTTTGGTAGTCGATCTAGTGATAGTACTGCATTAGACGAATATCGATTGTATCCTGGGAATCGAACATCAACAAAACCCTCGCGTACTCGGTGGAGGTGACGAATTCGATTTAATGACAATGTGTTCAACACAGGCTTTCGGTGACGTTATTTTCTTCCCATTTTGCTAATATTCTTTTTCTGCAGATTCTAGAACTATTGGTATACTGCTGCACGTTTTTGGGATATTAATCCAACAGATCAAACTTGCAAAAGTAGAAGTTTGCGGATGCAAAATCAACCTTGCGAATACAAACACAATGTTTACTTGCGGCCACTTCATTGAGTTAGCGGTGCAACATTGAAGTTTGAAAATGCAAAGTTGGTGAAAATAGATTTCCAGGTAGAATAGGAACCTGAATGTTTTGGCTTTAGATTTGGCTTATGGGCGAAGGATGGTCGAATTAGGGTCAATATGGGTGTTCACAGATCATTTGTAGGAAGATTTGATTGGTTTTCAATCGGATCTTCGCATAAAGGATAGAAATTTCATTCATCCACCAACTGTTTGTTAGTGATATTTAGATGTATTGGTTTGGTTGTGGATTAAGCGGATGGATGACGGTTGGTTTAGCGGTTTGGGCATAATGAAAATGGGCCTTTTATTTTAGTTAGTTTATAAAAATTCTTAGCACATTTTGACCAAGCTATTATATATTTTTTTTGGTACAAAAGAAAACAGTAACACGAAAACAAACAAATCCACTACATATTGGCCGTGGTGCCTGTAAACTCTTGTTGAAGGCAATCCATTGTTTCCTCCCTTAGCAGATTAAGGATTGCCGGAGGCGGGTCTCTCAGCACAACAAGATCCTCCAAATTCTCCGCTCCATAGTGTGCTAACATATCTGCGCATCCATTTGCCTCTCTCCCACTATGCTGCAATGTCGCCTTTGTGCGTGCCATCAACACTTTGATTTCAGAAATGAGATGAACAAATGGTGTTGCTTCGCCCTGGTTTGATCCCGCCAGCTCAATGACTTTGATTGCATCCATCTCGATGATGGTTCCACTGTATCCTTCCTCGTACAAAATGGTCAGTCCACGGTAGACTCCCTACAACTCCGCCTCTAAACTGTTCGATATTTCCATCTTATTGTAGAACCCGAAAATCCATCTTCCTCTTTCATCTCGCAAGATACCACCACATCCGGCCATTTTTGCTCTCCATCCAGCAGCCATCAACATTTAGCTTTAGTAAACCTGCAGGAGGGGGTATCCAATAAGTTCTTTGTAATGCATTGCCCTTCAAAAAATCATTCTGTTGGAATGCAAAGGTTATTTCTCTAGCATAGTTATATATAATCCTTAAACTTTGTTGACTATCATGTTCAATTCTTTGAAAAACTTTCAAGTTTCTGTCTTTCCAAATCATCCAAACAGTCGTGGCAAATAGACAAGGTCTTGGAATTTCACTACCCACCAGTTTCCCCTTTGCCGTGAGGTTTTCCCGTAGCCAAACTGGGGTTGGGTACACCGAAGGAGGCAGAGACCATTTCTTTATAGAGAGCAAATTCCAAATTGCTTGGGCCTTAACACACTCCCTCAAAAGATGGTTTATGTCTTCTTCATGTACCCCACATCTCTCGCACAAAGCATCATTAGACATACCTCTCTCACACGGAGTTTATTGGTGGGGATTCTGTCATGAGCAATTAGCCAAATAAACCCATGGAGTTTGGCTGGGATTCTCTTAATTTTCCAAATCAAATTCCAACCATTACCATTATCCTCAACGGAATTCAGGAAATCATAAACCGCAGAAACAGAAAACATACCTGAAGCTGAGTGCCCCCAATGGGGTTGATCCGTGTTTGCATCACTCCTACCAATGCAAATATTGTGAATTGCCTTAACAGTATTACCCGTTACATAGTCTCACAAATGTCTGGGCCGCCATTGACTTTGGATGTAATCCTATAAAGTTTTCATGTCGAAATTATCAAGTTGAAATCTCGAAATATGAGATGTGAAAGTTGGATTTTCGCAGCCAAAGCAAACTCGGACCTTCGGATGTAGACATGTAAATTTTTATGAAGATCCAAAACTCAAATGCAAAAATGCAAGACACCGAAGTTGGATAAAACCAATCTAAACAAGCCCAAAACCTCACACTTTGACATATGTATTTAAATTTTCATCCATACCATGGATCGAAAAATCATGTCACTCGTGAATATCTTACTTTCCATATCATTGATGAAATACACATCATGTATGTCTTTTTTGCATTTATCAGTTATTTACTTTAGCACTTTCAATAAAATCCTGCATTGTATGCAATATATTATTTTCAATCAAAGCAATCATAATTGAGTAATATGGATCAATATGGAAAATTAGTACCGAAAGAACGATGTGTTGTGACTAACACCTACCTTCAATAATGAATCCCCGAATTCAATCTCGGTTTTCACAAACTCAAAAATAGTCATCATATAAACAATTTTGTTATTGTATGAACGACTTAATGTTAGATAAAATTGTTCTCGAACGATAAATTTTCAAAACTCATTCTTTAATAAAGAGTGCCTTTTTAAAAATCATTTTGGAATGAATGATGAAATTTGAGTGACTTAATACATCCGAACAAAATAAGGTTGCAGTCTCAAATTTTTTAAGTTACAAATGTCCTAAAATAGACATAATTTCCAATTCGGTCGCATCAAAGCCAAAAGAGATTCTCTCTTTAGAGATAAATCCGGCCACGACTCCATTGTAGATCATCTCATTGTGCCCGATACTCACATTTACCATCGAATGGATACGTTCATCATCATATTCATGCATTGGTGCTTGGTTATGCTACATTACCAAATTGTTGTGGAGTCCATCTATGTAACAACTCCTCGTTTGATATAGTTATTTTTCATCGAGGGGAAATTTAGATTTGGCTTGTGATATTAACTGTAATCATGCTTCTGTGATTACTAAAACATGATTTGGTTTATTTGAATATTGAAAATTCTATGATTATATTTCATCATCTCTTAATTATCCTATATCGTGGTGTGTTTTAGTTAGGTGGAATAATGATTCACTACTAGAAAAAGGGGGATTTACTATCCTGACATTCCGTCACAAAAAGTATTGTGCCGTCGCAAAGGCCTAGCGACGGTAAATGGGAGTCGCTGATGCTTGGGTGTCAAAAGGTTATTTTGCGACGATAAGTGTCGTCGCAAAAGTATTTTTTGCGACGAAAAAATTATCTTTTGCCACGATTTGTTTGCAGACGCAAAAAAGTGACACTATTAGCGACGAAAGGACGAAGCCGTCGCAAATACTAGTTTTTACATCCCCTAACATGCCGTCGCAAAAGGTTAGTAGCTTTAGCATTGACACATTTAGTCGTCACAAATACTCTTTTTGCGTCTCTAATCGTGCCGTCGCAAAAAGTAACATTTTTTTAAAAAAATTACAATAGTAATAATGAGTACATACTAATCAAAACAAATTACAATATTTTCTAAAAATAAATCACTAATGCATTGCATCACCACCTTCGCCCACTAATATCACTTGTCAACCGAAAGGAGTGTAATGCAAATCTTTCTGCAACAAGTCTCAAAAGTATACTGCAGCAAATCTTCTGTACACAAGAAGCTAAATGGTTACAAATAAATACCAAATCATAAATAGAAAGCAACCAAAAAATATCATTGATAGATCATACATCCTAGAAATCTACTAAATGACGAAATCAGTCAAAAGAAAAACAAATAATCGTATGTTCAAATGCCACACCATCTTCGGATGCATCTCATCACTTATCTACATAAAAGAAAGTCAAAATAATTGAACAACTATTTAACATTCTTGAAAATTAGGTATTAAGTTCGTAAAGTATTAAGTTTTACTATTTTGACTTTTAAATTATAAAGTTACTTACCAAGATGAGTTACTCTCACCACGATCTCCTTGCAAATACAAACATATGAACATCTCGAGGTGATGAAGCACTTGCCCGACGAGACAATGACGATTTTGGGCCAACGCCATATCCTCTAAGATACCCAGATCTTCCATCTAGAATTTCAACTGATATCTCCTATTATGACAGGTAAACAGTCGAACCATGCCCTTCAACCTCTTGGTGACGCATTTCAAGAGGTTCCTAACATTTGCAAACAATGTACATTAAGCAACAATACAAATTAAGTATTGATACACATGCAATAAAAAAAACACCATAAACAATTATTAGTTAAACCAAATTCCAAAACGATTCCCCTTAGTTAAAATATATCATAAACAAAACAAGTATGCCAAATTCAGATATACCATTCTCCTTATAAGTGTCTCAAAGCACCAAAAAGCATCAGCATTGTCCTCGAAAAGAACGATGAAGGGCGAGAGCAAATCACTCATTCCTGAAATCAAATTCTTAGTTATAACAGGCAACAGGACCCATATAGAGCTTTACATGAACAATGACTATAGAAAACAGTTCAGTCAAAAGACAAGCCAACTACCCTGGCAGTACCCCGTAACAGGATCAACCCATGCATAAACAACAAGAATATCTAACATTCGAGCTAAATTCTTTTATCCTCATAGAACTCAAGGTGACCATCTGTTCTGACAACATCAATAACTGAGAAAAAGAAAGCTTGTTAGACCATAACACAATAAAATCTAACGTAGCATAAAAAGAAGATTGCTACTTGATAAGGGAAATAAGCCAAGAGCTCAGCCCAGGAAAGTGTGCACAGGTCATCCCGATTATCGGCTCGGATATTACTCGTGGTCAGAAGCTTGACAGTCCCCGAGCCGAGGACAACAGAGCGATCTCACGAAGGAAATCTTACAATGGTCATTTACTTATATATTAGGAAGGGTAGTCTGATATATCACCGCCAAGGCGTACGTAACTGTATTCTCCACATGATCTCCGAAGATCACGGGACATGGCGCGCCAGTAGGGATGTTGCCATTTACAGTTGAGACATTTAAGGAAACTGTCTAGACGCTCCCGAAAAAGTCGGGTGCGGAGGCTAGGGTTTCTGGGGCTTAACAGTCGAAGTATATAAGGAATAATTCATGAAGGTTACAGGTATGAACTAATTATCTTTCCCTCTTGCACTCTGATACACATCATTTTCTCTCTAAAACCTTTATTGATTTGATCGTCGGAGGCGGTCTGAGGATACCACCCCCCTCACTGTGTCTTCAGATCGTTCCCCCATTGCAGGTGATCGCGGTTCGTTGGAGAAGGTGAAGTACACGAACTTGCGGAAGTGAGCTGTGCCAGAAACTGATTCATCAGTTGGCGCCGTCTGTGGGAAGCGACTTGTATAATTCTTTATTGGTGATAAGTTTCTGATGGCTCTTACGCGATCTACTGCGCATCAAAACCCACCAGAGATAACCCCTGAGATGTTTCTGGCCATGCAGCGCCAGATCGAAGTACTTACGAAAAGCTTGGAGGAAACCCGCCAGGAAAACCAACAACTGAGAGCCCAGCAAAATCAACCACCACCTCAAGCACCGCGGGAGAAAGAAGAGAACCAGGAAAGGGCCGACGACAGTGAGGAAAGGAGGAACGAAAACCAATCTCAGAATGTGGTGGATCCCCAGGCTAGCGGATCAACTAGGCGAGGGGCCAAGCAGTCGTTGGAAAGACCAGATGAAGACCTTTTAGTCTCCGTTAAAGCACAGATCGACGGAATACAAAGGCGGATCCAGGCGAAAACCCCAGTAACCGTAGAAGAGTTAGTACAGAACATGGATTCCCCATTTTCCATGGGCGTTCTCAACGCCCCCCTACCTACTAAGTTCAAAATGCCCATTCTGGAGTCCTTCAATGGCACGACGGATCCACTCGACCACCTGGAGACGTATAAAAACCTCATGACGCTTCAGGCGGTCCCGGATGAAGTCATGTGCAGGGCTTTCCATGTCACCCTCAAAGGAAGTGCGCGCATGTGGTTTAACAAGCTCAAGCCGGGGAGTGTAGATAGCTTCAAGGAATTAAGTCAGAAGTTTGTGAGTTACTTTATTGCCGGGCAGCGTTATCGCAAGCCTGACACTCACCTGCTTACGGTACGCTAAACGAAGGAAAAGTCTGTGCGCGAATATACCTCTCGATTTACTCAGGAGGCAATGCAAATCGAAAGCGCTGATGACAAAATGGCAATGGCGACCTACATAGCAGGTCTGTGGTCAGGTACTTTGCTATTTAACTTAACTCGGGATCCTCCGCAGGATATGGCCGAGCTATTGATGAGAGCTCAGAAACATATCAATGCTAAGGATGCCTTGAATGCCCGAAAGAGCAGAGGTGACACGACCCAGGGGCAAAGCTCAGCACAGCAGAACCGGCCAGAGAAGAGAAGGAAAGACCCTCCCAAGGGATCCTTTTATGAACAGAAGGGAAAGAGAGCTGAACGGAGAGGCTCTCCTGGCTCGGGGTCGCCCAGAAGGAGTCCCCATCGAAGAGTCGGTGGTCCACCGGAAAGACACAGAACCTACACCCCCTTAATAGCATCTGCCGAGCAAATCATGAATGACCTCAGGAATGATCCTGGCCTGAGGTGACCTGCTCGGCTAAAGTCTAACCCGGATAAGAGATCCAGAGATAAGTACTGTCGCTTTCATAGCGACCATGGATATTATACCAACGATTGCATCAACCTTAAGGGACAGATCAAAGAACTGATTCAAAGAGAAAGGTTGCAGAGGTTTGTTCAAAGAACCGAGCCAAGGGCCCAGCGCGGCGTACAGAGGCGAGAAGAACAGGTCAGGACTGCAGAGAACAACAAACCTACCAGAAAAATAAGAGTGGTACATGGAGGGTCTGCTGGAGGTGGAGAGTCCAGCTCGGCACGGAAGGCTCATCTCAGAAGGTTACAGGCAGAAGATCCGATGGAAATCTGTACGGTTGGAAGGCGGCCTAAGTGTTCGAGGCAAGAAGACCCACCAATCATCTTTTCAGAGGAGGATGAGAAGGGGACAATTTATCCCCATGATGACCCCCTGGTAGTTTCTATAACTGTGGCGAATTTCAAAACAAGGAGGGTCCTCATTGATAGTGGAAGCTCAGCAGACATCCTTTTTCTCCATGCATTTGATCAGCTCCAGTTGGGAAGACATCGTGTGCGGCCGATGACTTCACCATTGGTGGGATTTGCAAGGGTACTGTGTACCCGAAGGGCCAGATTGCCCTACCCGTAATTTGGGGGAGGAAGAGCGGCAGGTCACACACATGGTCGATTTCTTGGTGGTGGATGCCCCCTCGGCCTACAATGCTATCGTTGGAAGGGTACTCCTGAATAAGGTAAAGGCCGTTATCTCTACTTTCCATTTGAAAATGAAGTTCCCGACCCCCGGTGGAGTAGGAGAACTGAAGGGAGACCAGAAAACTACTCGAGAGTGCTATAATTTCTCGGTCAAACGCCGTTATGAAACTATGGCCCTTGATGAGCTGGATGTGAGAGATGAAGAAAGACGGATGCGAGGCAAGCCCGTGGAACAGTTGGTCCCTTTGGCAGTATGGCCGAACTATCCTTATCAGACAGTACAACTCGGTTCCAGACTTGCCCCGGAGGAGAAGGGCAGATTGATTGAGTATTTGAGGAAGAATAGAGATATCTTTGCCTGGGGCCATGAAGATATCCCCGACATTGATACGAGGATAATAACACACCGGCTGAATGTTGATCCTGAGTGCCATCCTGTTAGGCAGAAGAAGAGGGTGTTCGCACCCGAAAGAAACCTCGCGGTCGCGTAGGAGGTCGCCAAGATGTTGCAGGCGGGATCTATCAGAGAAGCCCAGTATCCTAAATGGATCTCCAATGTGGTAATGGTGAAGAAGCCTTCCGGACAATGGAGGATGTGTGTAGATTACAAGGACCTGAATAAGGCCTGTCCAAAGGATAGTTTCCCATTGCCCAGAATCGACCAACTGGTGGACTCCATGTCAGGTCACGAGCTCCTGAGCTTCATGGATGCCTTCTCGGGCTACAATCAAATCAAGATGGAGGAGCATGACGAGGAAAAAATTTCTTTCATCACTGATAGAGGACTTTATTGCTACAAGGTGATGCCTTTTGGGCTAAAGAACGCAGGGGCGACCTACCAAAGGCTTGTCAACAGAATGTTCGAGGATCTGATAGGTGAAACCGTGGAAGTATATGTGGATGACATGTTGGTCAAGAGCAGGCACCGAAGTGACCACGCGCAGGACCTGCATAAAGCGTTCCAAGTACTGAGGAGGTACCAAATGAAGTTGAACCCGACAAAGTGTGCCTTTGGGGTTGAGTCAGGAAAGTTCTTGGGATTCATGGTGCCACACAGAGGGATAGAGGCGAATCCCGAGAAGATCAAGGCAATAATAGAGATGAAACAACCCACCATAGTCAAGGAGGTCCAGAGGCTGACAGGATGTATGGCAGCCCTCAACCATTTTGTTTCAAGAGCTACAGATAAGTGCAATTCTTTCTTTAAAGTTTTAAAGAAGTCATTTGAGTGGACGCAAGAAAGTTAACATGCATTCATGGAGCTCAAATACTACCTCCGTACCCCTCCCCTCCTCAGCCCAGCGAGGGACGGGGAAGAGCTCTTTCTTTATATTGTCGTTTCCTACCATGCGCTAAGCTCGGTACTTATCCGAGAGAAAGATTGGGTACAACATCTCGTATACTACACAAGTAAATCCCCTTAAAGGGGCAGAGACGAGGTACCCCAAGATCGAAAAGATGGCATTCGCCGTAGTCACCTCGGCTAGAAAACTGAGGCCTTACTTTCAATCCCACCCCATCATTGTGCTGACGGATACTCCATTAAGGAAAGCACTATTCAATCCCGATACTTCGGGATGGCTCATCCAATGGGCGCTGGAATTGGGCGAATTTGATATCGAGTACAGGCCCAGGACGGCGATAAAGGGGCAAGCTGTAGCTGATTTCTTGGTCGAATATGTTGCTCAAGACCGGGAAGTACAGAAGAAAGAAGGCGAATCATGGAATCTCGGTGTCGATGGCTGTGTCACCAAGTACGCCAACGGGGCAGGATTGGTCCTTACAACACCAGAGGGACAAAAGCTCAGATACGCGCTAAAGTTCAACTTCAGGGCTACCAACAACCAGGCTGAATATGAAGCACTGGTGATCGGATTGCAGATAGCGCAGATTATTGGCATAAAGCGTATAGAAGTGGTGAGTGATTCCCAGTTGGTGGTCGGGCAGATCACTAGAGAATTTGAAGCCAAGGAAGGAGCAATGGGGAAATACCTGGAGGTGGTAAAATCGCTCAAGGAAGGCTTCACCGAATTCACCATCTCACAAATTCCTAGATATGAAAAACAAGAAGCAGATGACCTATCTAAGATCGCCACCTCGGAAGGAAGGTCAATCCCAAACGGAATTTTGATACAAGAGCTGAACGGGCCGAGTATTGAAGAATGTGGTAAGACTATCTCAACAATCGATTACTCAAATTCATGGGTTGCTCCAATTGCGGCCTACATCAAGACAGGGCAGACCCCAGAGGACAGAGGAGAGGCCAGAAAGCTCAGGATCCGGGCCGCGAAGTACGTACTTATGGGTAACATACTATATAGGAGAAGTTCCTCTCTAACATACCTACGATGTCTGACGGCTGAAGAAGCCTCCAGAATCATGCAGGAAGTCCACGAAGGCATCTGTGGGACGCACCAAGGGGGAGGACCCTGGCGTACAAGATAGTGAGACTGGGGTACTACTGGCCGACCATGCAGAAAGATTGTGCTCAGATGGTATAAAAGTGTGACCCGTGTCAGAGGTTCTCCAACATTTCGCACAGTTTGCCGACCCAAATGAGCCCAATGAGGGGCCCTTGGTCCTTTGCTCAGTGGGGCATGGATTTCATCGGGCCACTACCTAAAGGAAGAAACCAAATGCAATACGCTGTAGTGGCCATCGACTATTTTACAAAGTGGGTGGAGGCCAAGGCATTATCAACCATAACTGCTCGTGTCACCATTTCTTTCCTATGGAAGAACATAATATGCAGGTTTGGCTTGCTGCGCGTGTTGATAGTGGATCTTGGAAAACAGTTCCACAACACAGACTTCAGGGAGTTTTGCAGTACCAAGGCAATTCACGTACATTATACATCAAAGACTTATCCCAGGGCTAATGGACAAGCCGAGGTGACCAACCGTGAAATCAAGAAGGGACTGAAAAGAAGACTGAAAAGCACAAAGGGAGAATGGCCGGATGAGCTGCACTCCGTGTTGTGGGCATTTCGTACCACGACAAGGACGTCAACAGGGGAGTCTCCTTATGCCTTGTCTTTTGGAGCGGAAGCCATGGTCCCAATTGAAGTGGAGCTTCTCAACTACAGGACGACATCATTGGATGACACCGAAAACAAGGAAAACCTGATAGCCGAGCTTGATCTGCTGGAAGAGAAAAGGGACGTGGCAGCTGCTAAGAATGCTATCTACCAGCAACGGATGACTAGATATCACGACACCAAGGTTCGGCCGAGATCCTTCCAAGCTGGCGACCTAGTGCTCAGGAAAGTCGATCCTACAGGGAGGAAAGTCAAGCAACTACAGCCTACTTGGGAAGGTCCATACAAGGTGCTTAGGAATTCTAAGACTGGAGCTTACAGGCTGACGACCCTCAGGGGGAAGGAATTGAACAACCCATGGAATGCCGAACACCTGAAATGCAATTATAAATAAAGATAAGGCATATTGTTATGTTTCTTTTTCTTGTGATATTTTCTTCCTTCCTTATCTTTTCAGAACATATCTGCTATGTACTTCAAAACAGCCATCAATGTCTTCAATGAAATCGTTATCTCCTGCAAAATTAATCTACTCGCCTATCGACTGAACAAAAACGCCAAGGCGTAAAAATGTGCTAAGGCACAGCTCAGCTAGTAAGCTACGGCCCAGCTGACCATATGGCTAAGGCCAACAAAAAACGCCAAGGCATAAAAATGTGCTAAGGCACAGCTCAGCTGCTAAGATACAGCCCAGGTGGGCATATGGCTAAGGCCAACAAAAAATGCCAAGGCGTAAAAATGTGCTAATGCACAGATCAGCTGGTAAGCTACGGCCCAGGTGAGCATATGGCTAAGGCCAACAAAAAACGCCAAGGCGTAAAATTGTGTTAAGGCACAGCTCAGCTGGTAAGCTACAGCCCAGCTGAGCATAGGGCTAAGGCCCATAAAAAGCGCCAAGGCGTAAAATTGTGCTAAGGCACAGCTCAACTGATAAGCTACGACCCAGTTGAGTATATGGCTAAATCCAGCCAAAAATGCCAGGCTGTGAGATCGCTCTAAGGCACAGCCTAACTGATAAACTACGGTCCGGCTAAGCACGTGGCTGAGGCCAACCACTGAAAAAGTCACAACACAGACTTGTGCAAAGGCACAGCTCGACCTAAACTCCACAATAAATGACAAGTGAATGAGTTTGAATTATCCGAGCACATCACTTGGGGGAAGAGGTCAACATCACATAGTGCAACAGCATATCAACACCACCAGATTATCAAAAATAAAAGCAACCTTCAAGTCTGGGTACACAAAGTCTTGATACATAATTAAAACTTATTGCAAAATCAACAAATGAGGCCCTAGTCAATAACTAAGGTGTCAGGAAGAACTCCAGCATTTTCCTGGTTCGCCTGTGTGCCCGAGCTATTGGGGACCATTACAATGTCCACCATCTCCTCATTTTGAACAGGTTTTTTCCCCACAGTAGATGTCCTCGCAGCGACCACATCTCCTACCTGAGCACTCTCCCTATTTTCCTCTTCCTCGCCACCATCACCTCCTCCATCAGCAATAGGGGCATCCCTAGCCGGGTCACCTCCATTAACGCCAGGGGCATTAACGTCTACCCCCATGTCGTCGACCATCAGCTCAAAAAATGAAAAATCCACATCGGGATAGTGGGTGGAAATGGTCTCCTTCATTGTTTCAGCACCCTCATCAAAATAATAATGAATTCTCTGCTGAAAGTTATTCGACCTGACCATAGTTGTGGCTACGGCCTCCGCTATGTCATCTTTCATCCGCTGAAAAGTTTCAGACGCCAGATATTCTTCAATAATCTGCTCACGACTGGCTGAGGGGGTTTCGGGCCGCTGAGCCTCAAGGGATAAGAATCTGTCTTCCCAGTCTTTGGCTGCAACTCGAAACTGCTCCGTGAGTTCTTGGCTGAGCTTCAACTCATCATTTGCTTTGTCCAGTATCTGATTGGCCACGGCCAAGCCCGACACAGCAGTATCTCGAGCTGCAGTCGAATCCTCGGTGAGCGCATCTGATGTCTCCTGGGAGAATTTTATCTTACCAAGTTCTCTGGACAAGGAGATGTTGTCGGCAGTCAGGCTCCGGTTGGCTGTCTACAACTCCGTTTTCTCGTTGGAGAGAACCGTCACTTGCTTGCCCAGAAATTCCATTCGGATTATGGTCTGCCCAAAAGAGTAAAGCACGTCATAAGAATGGAAAATGATGAAAGGAAGGGTAAGAAACACAGTTTAAGACCCCATACCTTTCCAAGATCGAACAAACCGACCTTGTAGAGGTCGGTAGGATCAGTGAGGGACATAACTTTAATGTATGCCGGCTGGGAGAAATGCCTCATTTTCTTCATAGTCACGTCTGGATCGATAAGGCCAGAAAGACCGTCACCGTGCTTGCGCAAAGAGTTGTTAACCCCGACCTCAACATGGGTTGGTGGTGTATCAGAAGCAGGTGGAGAGGGTAAAGCATCCACATGCCTTTTTCCCTGAGCCTTACTTAAAGTCACTGAGACCTTCTTTGAAGGAGAGGCACCCTCCTTAATGACAACTCCTTTTCGGGGAGCTGTATTGCCGAGCAAAGCCACAACGTCAGCTTGCTCATCCTCTGCTCTTTTCCTTCTCAAAGGACGTCGAGAGACCTTTGAAGTAGCTGGCTCCTACTGCCTTGACATATATGCAAAAGAGAACTTGAAATGGTCAGGACAAAATGGCAGCACAGGATAGCCGGATATCTTTCTTGAATGATTATTACCTCTCTCTAAAGCAAGTGCTTTGTTCCCGACCTCGGGACCCAAGAGATGACTGGCCAGAGACTCCGAAGAAACGAGGAGAGAGTATTTGTAGATGGGATGACCTCGTGCCCTGGTCACTTCCTCTCTCTTCCTCTCGGATACGTTCACACGTTCCCGACCTGACAGGTCAAAGTAAAAAGGTCAGAGCTGAGCACAATAAAATGCACCCAGTAAAAATATAAATCTAGGAAAGATGAAGGCTCACTTTCGTTAGAAGGAAAACCCCAATGTCCGCAGATAGGGTTGCTCTTTTTCTCCTCCCAAAAATAAAATTCCCAATTTGGTCCTCGCACGAAGAAAAATTTGTCTTTCCACGATTTATTGGATGAAGGGAGGTCTTTGACCAGGTCCTCTCCCTTGTCTCTTTTGGAAAAATACCACCATCCGTGGGTCATCGGACTTTCTTTCAAATTGAAGAGGTGGAGGAAAACCCTCAAGGACAATGGAGACTTGCCTCCAGAGGAGGCACTCCACAAAACTGCGCAACCAATGAGTGTCCTCCAGGCATTAGGGGTCAATTGCCCCGGAGCGAGCCAAAAGCGTGCCAGGATCTCCCTGGCCACAAGGGGAATGGGAATCCACAACCCTCTTTCTAAAGCCCCCAGATAAATGCATGCCTCATCTAGAGCACTGGAACAGGCGCTATCGCCTTTGCAAGGGA
>NMUG010000782.1:0-20248 GCA_002855965.1 Monotropa hypopitys | reverse complement strand
ATTTTGTCAAACACCTCAAAACAACACCTTTGTGACATTTTCTCAAAAATCATAATATTTTCCAACTTATTTTAAGAATCCTTTCAAGACCTCTTTTCTTTTCAAAACTATGTGATCCATAGAATTTATCACAATTTCACGACATATTTGGAAACACTTACTTTTTATATTAGGAATAGTAATATCCTATATATATTATACAAGTCTATAAATGTACTCACAGTTTTGACGAATCCTCCAAAATAGCCCACCGGCTCACCAATCACCTAACAAGCCCAAAATATGCTAAAAATCAGAATATAAACTTTCTCAATAATTATTTATAACTTAAAACCACCAAAATCCTCTTTTCTATCATTTTTACAAAACTTCACATTTTCCCGAGACTAAGATATCGGTATCTTAGCACTGCTAGATACCGGTATCATAAACAGACCCAAGATACTCCTCAAAGATACCACAGACAGGATACCGGTTTCTTGGGGTTTCCCAAGATATCGGTATCTTGAACAGCAAGATACCGGTATCTTAAGACTTCACACAGATACCGATTTCAACAGAGGTTTCTAGGCTCTGGACTAAGATATCGATATCTTGGGGACCAAGATATTAGTATCTAGGTCGTCTTCTCCAAATTTTCAAAACTTCGACAGAAAATTAGGGTTTATCTAAAAATCAGATTGTCTTGAAATTGAACTATCAAACCTCAACCAAATACTCCCAAACTTTGAATAGATGATTATTAACTAATCTAGAACAACCTAGATTAAATGGATTAGGACGAGCTTACTCCAATTGGAAGAATTTAATTCTCAAACGTTTGTCGAGTGGGTTTCTCCCTCTTCTGCTTCAAACTCGAAATTGACCTAGCACATCAAAACCAAAACTCCTCAAACTTGATACACATAAACTACAGATAGATTGCTACAACTCTACGCTTTTAGATTTTAGAATCGTTACTTCATTTGCCCAGAATAAATTCAAGAAGTATTGATGCAGTTGGGTTCCCAATTTCCTCTTCCATCTCCTCTGCTCACAGCCTATGCTTAACCTCAGCAATCAAGTCCTCAGGACCCAAACTCTCCTTCACAAGCTCAAACTCTCTCCTATTCAATCCCTCTGATTATTTTGGATTACAACCCAATTTGGTTAACCTCAAAAAAGACTTATTTATACAATCCAAATCCATAATTCCTATGCCCTTAATTGAAAATGATTCCCAATGTTCTGATTCTTGATTTTGGGTCCAACAATACTTGGAACAAATATTTCCAACGTATACACCACTATCCTAATTCCCAACGACATAATTTCCAACACACAACCCTTCGTCTTCTCCGCCATGGACTTTTCTGAATGAGCTTCAGATACCGGTATCTTGGAATTCAAGATATCGGTATCTTAGGCCAACCCAAGATACCTCAAGAAGAAACCGGTTTCTGGGGTCCCGACTGCCAACCTTCTTGAGATACCAGTATCTTGGCTTTCCAAGATACCGATATCTAGGACCAAAAATCCTAAATCTTTATTTCACAAACACAAGACCAACCTCACACTCCAAATCCTTTCACTATGACCCCAAACTTAAATTTAAGCCTTTAAATCAATTTATTTGATTTCTAATAACCTCATAAAAACTTTCCATGAATTTCTCAATAATTCCCAAAGTTCTTAATTAATATTCTTAAGCCCACAATTATATCTAAAATTCATTTATTTAATAAAAATATTCTTAAACCATAATGCAGGTATTACGGTTGTCTCCATTGGATTGACCAAGGTGGAGCTTGTGATTGAAGAACTAGACAAGTAGTTCAACGTACGAAATGAACGTCAACTATGGAGGATGTGTCCCACGAGGACTACTCCACTAGACCTTGAATATTTCACGTGAGCAACTTGTAATGAAATGATGGTGGTAGAATGAGTTGACATGATATACAGTCTTGGTGGAAGAGTATAGTAACAGACTAGCTTGGCTAGGAAATGTGAAGCCTATGGTGTTGGCTTCGGCTAGGAAACAATAAGAAATCCGAATAAACTAGCTTTGGCTAGGAAACACTCGACGATGAGGTTAATGGTCTTGATTAGGCATGATAATAATGATGAAAGAAAATAAAAAGGATAAACCAAGAATGGACTTATGAGGGGATTCTTGGGTTTATTCCTAGTAAAACGGAAACACTTATCAACGTGAAATCATAGGGTACCATGGGCCCTCCCAAATGATTTGGGGAACACTGGAATATTGTATATGGGTATGGACTTATGCCAAGATTCCCTGGGTGGTCGCTCCACCTACGACATTGTGCACAATGGGGGTCCCTTGGCCCTCCCAACGAGTTGGGGAACGATAGACAAAAAGGATAGTAGGTCGACAAGCCACTATGCCAGACACAATCCAATTATGAATCAATACTCGAATACGACAAAAAGGAAATGAGAGGATAAATCAAGAATGGAATTATGATGGGATTCTTGGATTTAATCCTAGTGTAAAATTATAAAACGATTGGAAATATGCGATGATGATGAAAGGGTGAATCAAGAATGGACTTATGAGGGGATTCTTGGATTCATCCCTATTATGAGGTGAATGAACGAAATTGGAAAAGAATAAGACATCAAATATCTTAAGTTACATATGAATCCAACACTTAACGGTAATGATAGTTGACGTGGTGCGCAACGTAAGCTATAATGGAATCTCTTAGATGTGCTTTGGTTTAGGATTCTTAGTTGATCCTTGGAGTTACTTGGCACTAGTGGTAAGGTTGATTGAGTTGAGATTAAAGGTTGCTTTAGTTGCACTTGGGACGTCGTACTCTTTCTACTCATTTGATGTTGTTATCTTGGTTAGACGTACTTTGTGGAAATACGCCTATGTCTCGATTGCCTTGAGTTAGATTACACTACATGTACTTGGTTTCTTTACTGTTCTCGCACTTTGTTTATGGACACGTAGGCACACACCGCATGTGCATGCTTGGTAGTAGTTAGGGGTTTTCTCACTGAGCCGTGGTTTTCTCAGACCCTCTTTCTTTTCCCTTTTCTAGTTTGTGTTGCAGGGCTAGACGGGCTTGGAGTTGGAGTCAGCTGCTGGATTTTCTGGGGCTTGGTTGTTACAGTTTCAGTTGGAGTATTTCAGTCGTGGTTGTTCTTCTCATTCAGAGTAGCTTAATTGTACTTTCCTTTGTTGTACTTCAGTTTCAGTTGTCGCCGTGTATGACATTTGTACTTTACTTCTGCTTTGTAGTTCTTGATTGTACCATGTATCATGTAATGAGAATTCAATTTAATGTATCTGAATGACTGATGGTTGTATCCCCTATTTATTATTTAAACTGTATTTCACAAAAAAAAAGAAAATAGTTTGAAAATCTAGGGCGTGACGACTTGGTATCAGAGCTTTCGGTTCGAATACCTTAGAGCCGTAGAGAGACACTTAGTCTCCATGGGTGCTCTTGGTCATTACATTGTTTTTCGATTGTGTCTGTGTGCCTGATGTGCTCTATCACATCGTGGCCTTGTATCCTCGAGGTGTCTTGTATGTTTGTCTCCTTCTGTGAATGTTGAGTTTTTCCATCCTTCAGGAGTTGAGTGTTGTTCTCTTGCGGAAAGTCTAGTTGCCTTGCGGTGTTTGGGTACTCTTGTGTTCTCATTTTTGGTGATCATGGTGTATGTTTGTGGTTACTATTGGGTTTTAGGCCCCTCTATTTCATTAGAGTTGAGATTGTGGCTTGTGAAAAGATAATATTCATTGAAGTGTTCGAGGTTATTGTTGGGATTATCCCTCATTCAGTTGTTCGTAAGGAGGAACTTGGGCCTTGTTGGTACATGATGTTAGGACTTTGGTAACTTGGCCTTAGGATTAGTGATTGGTAGTACCCCTTGAAGCCCTTTTCGTCTCAAGGTTTGGTTGTCTTTCCATGTTGGTATGTGAACGCTTGTGTAGTCGATGGTAAAATAGATCTTGTGGTCCATCTGAGTTTGTGTTTACTCTCACATCTTAGTAGAGATCTTGAGGCGTTGCCGAGACTCTCTAGTATTCTTCTTTAAGGGGTATGACCCGTCGGTCATATCTCTTTGTGGGATTGAATTGTTTGTACCCGTTTTGGATTTCGTTGGCTTCGTGGTGCATATCTTAACATTCTTGTTTGGTATTGGACTCTTCGGTGTCTATAGAGTCGGGTTTGTGGGTTTTTGTATTGAGAGAGAGATCATCGATGTCGTTTGGAAACCTTGGCGTTGTTCCTTGCCCCGTGGGTTGGGAGGTGGAATCTTGATCATAGTGGCAGATTGCTTTAGTCCTTCATCATTGGATATGAGATGTAGATTGGCATTAGTTTCGTCATCAGTGTTCTCCCTTACCTTATCCTACCTGTTGTATACTTATTATATACATTCCTTACCTTGTGGTTTGGGAAGGTAAAGTTTGGCCTTAGCGGCATGGTATTTTCAGTTGCTTGTGACTCGGTTATCGTTAGTGTTGAAATTCCCTATTGGAGTCTCTCGAGTTTAGAAGAGCTGACTACTTTTCTTGTTGTTAAGGCATGAGTTCCCTTGAGGCTATTGGGATTTAGGCATATCGACCCATTTGAGTTTGATCCCTTCTGTAGTCTTGTGAAGAACCTTGAGGTATCACCGAGATTGTTGGGATACTTCTTTTTAAGGGGTATGACCCATTGGTCAAAATCTTTTGTAAGATCACCTTAGTTTTGTTATCCATAAGTCTAAATTGAGGTATTAGAGTTGTCTTGGACTAACCGTTGGCTCAAGGTGCGATTCGGGACGCATTCGTCCTCGGCTAGATATTTAGTATTGTGGTGATAATAGTTAGATTGACCATTTGGAGTCCTATCTCTGGTGGTCGTGCATTGCCCTTAGATGTATTTATGCGCGACGACCTAGTCGATCGAGGAATGTGTGTATGTATGCCGTAATCATCTTCGTAGTTTCTTGTTAGATGATCTGATTTAGGCCAACCCTTGGCTCATTAGGATTCGTGAGACCCGTCATACGTTCAACATCGTTGGTATTGATATCAGAGTGGCGCAACGGAAATGTGTTGGGGGTATGTCTGCGATTGCATGAAGAAATATTCCTGTCATCTCGAATCACCTTTGGAGAACAAAATTCTTTCTCCACTCCTTTCCGTGTAACGTTGCGAATATAATTCGAGTTGTTGCCTCGAATGATGTGTTTATTTTCCAATCTATTTCCCGATTTTAAATCTTGTGCCTGGGTCACTTGGCTTGTAGGGTTCTAAGTGTAGAACGATGAATTCAGCTTGCAAATCTTATTTTCCCCTTTGTTCGTGAGTCAATGGAGTCGTAGGCTAACGCTCCTCCTGTTGTTGTTCTTGGGCATTTGATAAATGTTTTGTTTCATGTGCCCATTGCTTTTGTTGTGCTTGTCTTGCGACTAGTTGTGAACTTTGTTGACTCTTGGATGGCATCCCATTGGCTTCTCCTTATATGAGGTGTGTATTAGAACCCCAAAAAGTTCTTGGTGGTATCTCACTCGAGTTATGTCTCTAGTTATGAATCACCTATATGGTGTGTTGTTTTGTTTCGATCTTGTAGTGGGTGACGTTAGTTGATCTCATCTCATTTTGGTTCCGATGGAAATTTTCCCTTGTTCAAAGGATGGAGTGTTTGGTGTTTGTCGCCCTAACGTTGTTGCCTCCTAAGCTCAAAATTTTTGTAGTTTTAATTTTGGTTACGAGGTCCTAGTGGAATTGGAAATTTTCCATTCCGTTCGTTATGCTTTGCGTTGAATGTGGTGTTGATCGTTGGAAAGAAGTTCGTGGACCAATGAAGCACATGTTTGATTGACTGTGGCAAAGTTGGGTACGAATGCATATTGTGGTCTAGACTTGGTGTGAGTTTAGTTCCATGCCATGTTGTTTGGGATTAGCACTTGCACATTTTGGTGTGCGTGGGTGCGTGAGTATTTTTTGGATTATGTGATATACGTTTGACGTGGTGAATTGGTTTGAGAATAGCTACCGATCGGGGCATCTCAAAGCAAATCACTAATGTTATGCGGTTACCACACTACGGCATGTGTGTTTGGTGTGTTGTATTCTTCGGCTCGGCATTTTGAGCATTTTCATACGTTGCATGTATTTTCGGTCGGTTCATGGGTGTTGGTGCGATGGCATATCTTCGCTAGTTATGATTGGCTAAGCATTCATGCAAATGATCTATCACCAGTCGGCGTGTCCTTGCCATGTCGGTTTGTCCCTAGCGTATCCTCATGTATGGGGGTACCTGTAGTGCGATTGTTAGCTTATGGTGGACGATGACACTAGAATTACTCGTGTGCGAGTTTGTAGAACCAATTCGTTCCTCGTTGTAAATGTTGTCGCAAGAAGATTGTTGGTTGCTTGTACTTGGGGAGACTAATCCCTTATGGGATCCTCCGCCTCTTGTATCTTTGGCAAAATAAATTTTTGTGTTGTTGTGTCCACACCTTATCGGGAGTTGTCCCTTTTATTCTTTTGTATGGCACATGGGTTTCCTCGAGTTTGGTGCTCCTCGGTTGGAACCTTTTCACCTATATCCTTGGTTAATTTCGCAGACAAATGGTAGGATGTTGAAGTATAGTGGTACTCAAGTTTGATTGAGTGTTCAAACAACTGTGCCGAATCCATGTGTTTTAGTTGAACTCACTCCTATGTTCGTTGTGATCAAATCCTTGAGGATTTTGTTAGGGAGGTAAATTTTAATTCCAATTCAATTAATGAGTAGTGAATCCGCAGATGTCGCGAGTCAGTGGTTTGGTTTTTCATCCCCTCTCTTTCTTACTCAATTTCAAGGACAAAATTCCTTTAAGGGGTATGAGATGTAACGACTCGTATTTTCGAATTAATATTTCCAGAATTTGATTCATTATTGAAATCGGTCGACAAATTTTAGTATGGATTCTTTGGTTTCCGTCGATGATTAGAGTTGGGCGTTGTTGGTCCATCTATTCAGTTTGTATTTGTTCCCGGAAGTCCCGGAAGGAGTTAGGGTCGAGGTTGGGCTTTTATTTTTAAAAGTTGCATATTCCCAGCGTCGACCGATCAGGCCTTTCTCGCTGACCGGTTGTGACCATTCAGTGAAGAATTGCTCCACCCGTGACCGATACACCATACCGTCATCGACCAGTCACCACATTTCTGAGAGGTTCGATATAAGGCCTCGACCGGTCAGGCTTTTCTTGCCGACCGGTCGCCGCGAGTAAAAATTCTGCAAAAAAGTTTAAGCGAAGGGAATTTGCGTCATTTTGCGTGGGGGTGGTATATATGTCAAGGAGAGCTCGAGAAACCCTTATTCCCTTCAGTTTTGCACTATCTCTTCCTCCCTCATGGGTAAGCTCTCTACCTCTCTCTTTATGTTTCAATTTCTCTCCCTCTCTCCTTTGATTTCTTGGAGATTCTTTGGGATCTATAGATTTCCCCCTTCATTAACGTCGGCGAGCATGGCGAGATCTACGCGTCCACAGTTTTGGTTCGCGTGGTTATGAAGGATCCCTTATCTAGGGATTTTGAGATTTATTATCTCCGATGGGTAAATCCTTAACTTTTACTGAGCATGTGTGTGTGTGTACATAGGATTACTTTGATAACCATAGTATATATGGATTGTATGTTATAACCTAGGGTTATGTTGTGGTTGAATTAAGCGGTGACCTTGGACCCACTAGTTATATGGTATAATGCCATAGAGGCTTAGGTACACCAAGTGTTTGACAAAATTCCCGTGAGGGGAGTGACTTGTGTTTCGGTGAATTGTAGTGTGATCGGTGGCCATTGCAGTTTAGGGCCGCCAAGTGTTCGACGAAATGCCGGTGAGAAGATCGTGTTTTGGGATCAACATGGTAATTGAAGTGTCGTAGGACATCTATGTGAAAAAAATTGAATATGTTGAGTTGGGAAATCATAAGAGGTCGCTTGGAACGTGGGGAATTCCATGTGGTCGGTGATATTGCCGAGTGGGCATTGACATAGGATTTGGGTTGTCTAAACCCCTCCCTTTATGTTTTGGTAAATGTGGGCTCTCCCTAGCCCCGTTATGGTAGAATATTGGTTTTGGACATTTTATTGGGGTTGGATTGTCGTGGTGGTTGTCTCCCTTGGATTGACCAAGGTGGAGCTTGTGATTGAAGAACTAGACAAGTAGTTCAACGTACGAAATGAACGTCAACTATGGAGGATGTGTCCCACGAGGACTACTCTACTAGACCTTGAATCTATCACGTGAGGAACTTGTAATGAAACGATGGTGGTAGAATGAGTTGACATGATAAAAGGTCTTGGTGGAAGAGTATGGTAACAAACTAGCTTGGCTAGGAAATGTGAAGCCTATGGTGTTGGCTTCGGCTAGGAAACAATAAGAATTCCGAATAAACTAGCTTTGGATAGGAAACACTCGACGATGAGTTTAATGGTCTTGGTTAGGCATGATAACAATGATGAAAGAAAATAAAAAGGATAAACTAAGAATGGACTTATGAGGGGATTCTTGGATTTATTCCTAGTAAAACGGAAACACTTATGAACGTGAAATCATAGTATACCATGGACCCTCCCAAATGATTTGGGGAACACTGGAATATTGTATACGGGAATGGACTTATGCCGGGATTTCCAGAGTGGTCGCTCCACCCACTACATTGTGCACAATGGGGGTCCCTTGGCCCTCCCAATGAGTTGGGGAACAATGGACGAAAAGGATATTAGGTCGACAAACCACTATGCCGGACATAATCCAATTATGAATCAATACTCGAATACGACAAAAGGAAATGAGAGGATAAATCAAGAATGGACTTATGATGGGATTCTTGGATTTAATCTTAGTGTGAAATTATAAAACGATTGAAAATATGTGATGATGATGAAAGGGTGAATCAAGAATGGACTTCTGAGGGGATTCTTGGATTCATCTCTATTATGAGGTGAATGAACGGAATGAGAAAAAGAGACATCAAATATCTTAAGTTACATATGAATCCAACACTTAACGGTAATGATATTTGACATGGTGTGCAACGTAAGCTAGAGTGGAATCTCTTAGCTGTGCTTTGGTTTAGGATTCTTAGTTGATCCTTGGAGTTACTTGGCCCTAGTGGTAAGGTTGATTGAGTTGAGATTAAAGGTTGCTTTAGTTGGACTTGGGACGTCGTACTCTTTCTACTCATTTGATGTTGTTGTCTTGGTTAGACGTACTTTGTGGCGATACGCCTATGTCTCGATTGCCTTGAGTTAGATTACACTACATGCACTTGGTTTCTTTACTGTTCTCGCACTTTATTTGTGGACACGTAGGCACATACCACATGTGCATGCTTGGTAGTAGTTAGGGGTTTTCTCACTGAGCCGTGGTTTGCTCAGACCCTCTTTCTTTTCCCTTTTCTAGTGTGTGTTGCAGCGATAGACGGGCTTGGAGTTGGAGTCAGCTGCTGGATTTTCTGGGGCTTGGTTGTTACAGTTCCAGTTGGAGTATTTCAGTCGTGGTTGTTCTTCTCGTTCAGAGTAGTTCAATAGTACTTTCCTTTGTTGTACTTCAGTTTCAGTTGTAGCCGTGTACGTCATTTGTACTTTACTTTTGCTTTGTAGTTTCTGATTGTACCATGTATCATGTAATGAGAATTCAATTGAATGTATCTGAATGACTGATAGTTGTATCCCCTATTTATTATTTAAACTATATTTCAAAAAAAAAAGTTTGATAATCCGGGGTGTGACATAAGCTGTCTTGAGGCATAAGCAACTACTCGACCATGTTGCATTAAGACACATCCCAAACCCTGATGTGAAACATCACTATAGATGACATAACCTCCAGGTCCCGTTAGAATAGTTAACACAGGCACAGACACTAATCTACTCTTCAGCTCTTGAAAACTCTGTTCACATTCTTCTGACCACAAAAATTTGGTTTCCTTCTTGGTTAAATTAGTTAATAGTTTAACAATGACAAAAATTATGTACAAAATGATGGTAATATCCATCTAAACCTAGGAAACTCCTTATCTCGGTTACATTTGACGGTCTCTCCCAGTTCACAATAGCTTCAATCTTTGTAGGATCAATAGTGATACCTTCACCCTAAACCACATGACCCAGAAAAACAACTTTATCTAACCAGAACTCCGATTTACTAAGCTTCCCAAACAACTTCTTCTCTCTAAGCAGTTGAAGCGCTAGACGCAGATGATTTGAGTGTTCCTCCTTGTTTCGAGAATAAATTAGAATATCATCAATAAAGACAATAATGAAGGAATCAAGGTATGGCTTAAACACTCTATTCATCAGGTCCATGAATGCTACTGGGGCATTGGTCAAACCAAATGGTAATACTACAAACTCGTAGTGACCATATCTCATTCGAAACACAGTCTTAGATATATCACTTTCTCTGACTTTCAGTTGATGATATCATGACCGAAGATCAATCTTAGAAAATACTGACGCTCTCTGCAACTGATCAAACAGATCATCTATCCATGGAAAAGTATACTTATTCCTGATCGTGATCTTGTTCAACTGCCTATAATCGATACACAATCTCATACTACCGTCCTTCTTCTTAACAAATAGAACCGGTGCTCCCCACGGCAATACGCTTGGTCTAATGAAGCCTTTATCTAACAAATCTTGAAGTTGGGTTTTCAATTTCTTCAGTTCTAAAGGTGCCATTCTATAGGGTGAAATGGATATTGGGGCTACATATAGTAATAATTCTATTATAGATTCGATCTCTCTATCAGCTGGTACTCCCAGTAGATTTTCTAGAAACACATCTGAAAACTCGCTTACTATAGGTATATCTTAGATTTTGAACTAGGAACTCTGGTGTCCACCATATGGGCTAGGAATCCTTGACACCCCTTCTTCAACAACTGATTGTCTTCTATTGCTGAAATCAAACAAGACAAAGTGATCTTCCTATCCCCATAGAACTTAAACGATGGTTGATTTGGTATGTTGATTGTTACGTCCTTACGAAAGCAATCGACAATAGCATAGTAGTAAGACAACTAATCCATCCCCAAGATAATATCGAAATCTAACATATCCAATGGCATCAGATCTGTCAACAATTCCCAATCTTGGATATAGATATCACATTCCTTGTATACGGAATTAATGATTACTTCTTCACCAATCGGGGTTGATATCGCCAATTTAGGTTCTAGTAATTCTAACAAACTGTCTAGGTTTTTAGCATATTTCAGAGATACGAATGAATGCGTAGAACCAGGATCAATTAAAATGCGTGCTTCACTATGAGCTACTGGAAGCGTACCTGTCACCACATTCCATGAAGCATAGGCATCTTGTTCTGTGATAGCATAAACTCTGCCTTGTCTGTTTACTAAAGAAAAATCTCCTGAGCCTCTCCCCTGAATATTGCTCCCATCGCCTCTTCCCCTAGTAGGTGCATTCCCTACTGAAGATGCCTCCGCCAAAGGTCTAGGACATTCAGTCCTCTTGTGGCCTATCTACCCACAATTGTAACATGTAATAGTCCCCTCGAAACAATTTTTAGCAAGATGACCCCTTCTGTTACATCGATAGCAAATAATTCCTGAAAACTAGGATCCTGCAGATCCTCTACCCTAGAAATTCCCCGACTGTTGCTATGTTTGGATAAACGATTCTCGTCGTGGTCCACTGAAACTCTGCCCTCTGCCAGGAAATGAACGAGAAGACTGTGAAGGTCCTCTGAATTCCTGAGTACTCTGGCCTCCATAAGATCGGCTGCTAGACCCCTCTGAAAAGCACCACCCATACAAGCCTTCTTGAATTGCTCCCTTCGACCATCTGCTTTCTCAATGTCTCTCTCATAAATCTTTGCCTTACTCACAAGCTGTTTAAACTTCCGAACTTCAAGTAATGCAACCTGTGGCTGAATGCGGGAATTCAATCCCATTTGGAATTTCTCACACATGGCCTTCTCCGTAGATACCATGAGTGGCGCGAATCGAGACAGAGCTAAAATTTTTAAAACATACTCGTCCACTGATAGGGTTCCCTGCTCCAACAACATGAATTCTATTCTATTCTCCCCCTAATAAAACTGTGAAAAATACTTCTCATTGAATGTGTCTTCAAACTGGCCCCATCTGATGATCACCTCCACTACAGCTGGCACAACAGTCAACACTCTCTCTATAGCCTCCCACCAGTTCTGAGCCTTATCAGTCAGCATAAATGTTGCCAGACACAACTTGTCATTGTCAGCTATCTCCATAATTGCAAAAAAATTTCTGATCTTCTTCAACTAGTTCTCAGCTTCATCCTCTCCCTTAACTCTTGAAAATCTAGGCGGATCCATAGCTTTAAAATTTTTGAATAGCAAGGTGTTGATATCAACCTATGGCCTTGGTGCCAGAACTTGAGACACATGCTACCTCTCGAAGTACCTAGCCTAATTCTAGGCCATTTGCAACATCACCCCTTGCATCTGCCTCAATGGATCAACTCTGGCTTGATCCTCAGCCCGAACCTCCTCAGCAATATTCTGCTCTTCCCACCTATGCTCAATTGAAGCCGTAGATGCCTCGTCAGCAATTTGTTGATTTTCACTAGCCATGATTCTATTTACAATAGAAAACAATATTTAAGAATTGAAATCAAACAATTTACATCCTAATCTCTCGACGATACCCTAGTCTACAGAACCTTCAAAACCTAGACTCTAATACAAAAAACACTGTCACGACCCAACCCGACAATTATCATGGTAATTACCGGATTAGTGACGTGACAATATCATAATAACAGATTACAACTAAACACATTCTAAACAAACATCTACTAAATAAAAACTGAAACTGCTGACATCATAAAGGAGTACAAAAGATAGTCCAATATGGCGCAACAAACTGGGTATAAACAAGTCCTGACCCGAATAACTGAAATAATTGAACAACAACTTAGTAGCCTACTACAAACTACTGAGAAAAAAACTGAACTGATACCATCTACTAAATAAAGAAAGTAGAACCTCTGTCTAACTCAACCCTGCAACCTGAAAGGTGGATGACTCTAACTGCGATCACCTAAAATCGTGTAAAAACATGTCAGCACGATGACGTGGTAAATATATAAGAACAAAATAAACAAGAAGTAAAACATGTGACAAATCCTTTTATTTCAAACATTTTCTTTCCTTTTAAACTCCTTACAAGTGTAGATCATTTCTCTTTATTTCCAAAAGTGTGATCAAAATAACTTTTCCAAATATTTATCAAACCTTTTTCTCATCTTTTTCCAAATTTCCTTATAATATATATATATATCAGATATATGATTTCCAACATTTCTTTCTCAATTTCCTTTCCATTGGATCCAATATTGATCCACATCCATCATAAGATCGAATTAAAGATCATTTCACATTTCTCTTTCCTTGCCTTTCATTTATACATAATATATATTCTACTAGTATAGCCAAGGGTCATTCAAATCCATTGACCAACATTATTTTCAGATCTGTCGCCCAAATAAAACATCCCTGGTGAATACACAGGTAATGAGTTTCGGGGGCCGCTCCACCTCCCAGCGGTAAGGTACTAGCACCCAACCTCCAGGTGCATATATATATAAACTGAATTTCAATGCCTTTTAGGCCCAAACAACTCCTCGACATAAACCCCGAGGTAGGTTCCAAGGCTATATAAGTATGATACTGGATAGATATGTCAAAATACTTCTTTAAGTATAAAATAAAAACCTTTTCCACTTTGTATTTCTTCCAAACTTTCTCAAACATCATTTTGTATATTAAATTTCCAATTCCTAATTATCTTTATCTTTTAAAACACCATTTCATATTTGATACACTTTTCACAAATCATCACCTTTTCTCAAAATTTCCAATTTTATAAAAAATCATCTTTTAGAACACGATTAAATGGTCTACTAACTTATTTATAGAGTTTTAGATATACTCACAAAGTATGGAATGATTATGTGATGTTCTTTCCTTTATCTGCAGCGATAGATGATGATGGAAGTTCTGAACCTATTAAACAATAATATTTAATTAGGGACATAATATGTTTATATTCTAAATAGTGTATTTTTCATTATTATATATTCTGTTTTTATATAATTTTATGTTTTTATCATTTTCTGCACAAAAATCAAATCTGCTCATTTTCCTAAGAATACCCAGATATCGGTATCTGGGACTGCTCAAATATCGATATCTAGGGACAAGGCAAGATATCAGTTTCTAAGTATACTGGGATATCGGTTTCTTGGTCATTTCTAAAGATATCGGTTTCTGATATCTAAGATACCGCATGCAATAAGGCTCTGGATACCGATATCTGAGCCTACTGGGATACTGGTTTCTGGGAAAATTCTAAGATACTGATTTCTAAAACTTAAGATATCGCATGCACGACTTCTCTAGATATCGATATCTAAAGAATCCTAGATATCGATATCTAGGAAATCTGCAGAACTCAAAATAGCAGCTATGGAGGTTGTGATGATCCTAACTTCTTCATTTCTCAACCAAATTCGACCAAATAAATTCTAATGGATTCCTAAGATTGAGTATAATCTATTGCATAAGTTTTGGTACAAAAATTACCTCAATCGGATGTGTTTTGAAAATGAAATCGAATTTTGCGATGAGGGGATTTCTGGATCAGTCACTATTCATCTTCTTCCTCAAAGAATACTTCTGATTTTTTTGAGTTTTAACCCGAGCAACAACTACTCCTATGATTCCACCACTCTCCCTTGATTTCCAATTGATCTCTCATCCTCACTCACTTTCAAATTTGATGATTTTTAATTGGCTTTACAAAGTTAAAGTCTACTACGTAATGGAGTTATACATATAGCATTCTGTATGTTAATGTCTGCCATGATATGAACGTCTCTGAACACTTGTTAACAATTTTGTATCCTCTTTGACACTTGGTAAAGGTTTTTGGACAACACACTATGTATACACTTTGGTTTCATTGACACATACGTGTATCCATCTTCTTGTCGATACACACAGAGTATCCATTCCCAATTCTGACTTCCCCTCCCAATATTATGCATCTGACCTTAATCTTTACTTCTTTACACTTTAGTCCCTGAATTCTATTATTCTATGTCAATTACACTTCATTTGCTTCTATTTCCTTTATTTTAACCCCTAAAAATTCTAAAAAAAATCTTAAAATTCTTATTTGATATTTACAAGCTTATAAAATTATTTTGGACATTTTTATTTCATTTCATTATATTTTAATAATTTAATCTCCTTATTAAAATCTTATTAAATTCTTAATTGGATGATTAAGCTTAAATAACGAGAATAGATTTCACATTGTGTGTCTTTGAACTTCTCATCAAGTTAATTTTTAGATCCTATGGTTAATTTTGAAAAACCCCAAATTTCGAAATTTAAAAGTAGGAGGGGATTTATGGCTCATAATAGTCAATGGTGTTAAAAATGGGGACTAAAATGTGTTTTGACATCTTAAAATTTCATTTTTGAAACAAGATATATGTTGGTCATGTTTTGGTCAAAATTGAGCATTAGGAGGAGTTGCCCTAATCAAAATATAAAACGATTGAATGAATAAGTGGTTAAAACATGATAGATAAAGTGGGTTGGCTATCTTTATTCGGGAATTTCATTCCTTGAGTGGATTTGCACTCATGACATTGCGCAATGGCGGATTGACTGGGCCCTCCTAATGGGTTGTATAATTCAAGAAACTCTACGGGTAGTTAGTCGATGGGCTTCTACTGCAGAATTAGCCAAAAACTAAGAAATTTTAATATGAAAACATGATAATGATGATCGTCCCTTTTTCATCAAGGTTGATAGCTGGCTTCCTTGTTTCGTCAAGGTTGAGATGATTGGAAATCAATAATTGGCTCCTTTGATTTTAGTAAAGTTGAGTGTTTATAAAAAAATACAAGAAATTGAAAATGTGTTGAATTTGAAAGAAATGATTTTTTGAGTCAAAATGATTTTGCGAAATGGAAATGGAGTCCTCATGCATACATACTTTACTTTCCTTTCACTCGCACTCACACACTCCATCTTTATAGATTTTTGGATATAGATTTCTCTACAGGGGTTTGCTCAACCTATCTATTTTTAGTTACCGAGTACCAGACTTTAGTTGGAGCTGGACATTCCAGGACATTGGCTATAACTAGAGCATGTCATCTTCATGCTAGTTTGATAGGTAATTTTATTGTACCATTGTATTGTAATTTCCTTTCTTTTCATGTCCTCGGATGCATACTTATAAATGTTTTGTAATATTACACTCATATTGTTGGATATGATTGCGATCTTCTTTATGCTCCATCCTTCATGTATTATTGGCAATTATTATGGTCGATAGTTAATTTCTCCTTAAATGTTCAACCAAAAAATAGTTTGAAAACTCGGGATGTGACAACTTGGTATTAGAGCATTTGATTTCGAAAACTTGGTCCTTTGGGGAGACACATAGTCCAATGGGTTGCATTACTTTGCATTGCATAACATGTGGTGTGTTTTGAGTGTTTGTGTGCATTGCATGAGGTCTAAAGAAATTGGAATTAAGAATGGTATAATAAATGGTCTCTGGAAACCCTTCCTTACTGATTGATTGATTAAGGATATTCAATTTGTTGGTTCCCTTAGAGTAGATCTTGTCATTGATTTCTTGAGCCTTATTTTCATCACCATTGTCATTGTTCGATCCTTGCCTTCGCCCCAAGAAGCAAATCTTTATTGGTGACCACATAGTAAGATTGCTTGGTTCTTGCCCTCCTAGTTGAGGATGTGCATCTGTTATGAGGTCTTGTGGTTGACTCCCAATTCTTGCCTTGTGAATTCAAGAAGAGAACCCCAGAGAAATCCTTTGGTTCATACTCATTGTGGAAATGATCTTATCCCTCTTTGATGTTGAACTCTTGGTTAGTGTCTGTTAGGTGGAGTATGAGCTGATTGTATTTTCATGGTTGAGGTTTGATTCTTACTCTGTCATCCCAGGATGTGAATTACTTAACAATTTTGTTGACTCTTATGTTTTCTATTTTGTTGTGTCATTGAACTCGGGTTAGCCTCTTATGAGTGGAATTGGGATTTATGATCAATGCTAGATTGAATCATGTTGTTGTATCCAAGTCCGAGTTGTGTGATTGTTCTTGAGAGGTAACTTGTGTGGTGAGTCCATGTCATGGCTGACATTCATTCTTAGATGATGTTATGGCTAGGAGATTTTTCCCTAGTCACTGTCTTCCTTGTCATCTAGGTGTGAGGCCTTGTCATAGTTGACATTCATTGTTAGATTGATTATGAATGTACCCCACCCTTATCTAGATGTGAAGCCTTGTAGTAGCTTTATTGCATGGGGGCACTCTTGAGAATCCTTGTTAGAAATCCAGTGTGCCTTACTTTTCAATTATTTCATTGGGCCTAAAGGATTAAAAAGAGATGCCATTGAGGTTGGTGATAGGATTTCGAGCATATGGGATGCTTGATGATGATGGTAGACTTTGATGAATTATGAGGGTTTTAGTCGGATAAGAAGAGAGATTGGGTGAGGAGTTGGATTATCCCTTTTATGGCGTATATGTTGGTGGATTGTGTTGATGCTTGGTTGAATGGTATGGATGGAAAAGATTCCAAATGCATTAGCTAGAGTTCCAGTTATATCTTGGGAGATTGGAAAGAATTAAAATAATGGGAGAAGTCATACTAACATAAGAAATTAAGATTATGGAGAATTAGGATGTGAGCCATGATATGTTCTTCTCTTTGTGGTAATTTGGTTGAATATCATTGAGCCTAGATGTGAGGACCCGACCTAGAAAATAGAATTTTTAATAAATGAAATTTGGATTATGATATTTTGGAGATGTCATGAAATGAATTTAAAGTCAATTTGGGATTAAAAACAAGTTAAAAGGACAGAGAAGTCAAGAAATGAGCATTTGGGGGTCAAACTGAAAGGATTAGAAAGCTAGGGACCCAATTGGGATCTAGGCGAAGAACCTCGGGTCAGTCTATTCCACCCCGGCCAATGATTGGATGGGAAAAGACTCTATCAGACTGCAGAGACTAGTCCCATCCAAACTGACGTGTCAGACTAACTAGCGAGACAAGTCAGCATTGAATTCCGGTTTGTCCCACATGACTAGACCTGTAAATGTTCAGAGCAGATCAAAGATTGCTTGTGCAGAATGCACTAATCCAGATGAGACTGCTTGGGTAGAGCAGAAGCCTGTGTGTAAGACACCACCTCCAGAATAATGATTGTTCGGTAGAACTTGGATATGTCAATCTAAACATTAAATACAACTGGGAACCCTCCTTCACTATAACTGGCCACCCCTTGCATTCATTCCTCACACCAACTTCTGTTCTTGCATTCAAAGCTCTTCTAGAGAGAGAAACTCCCCATCCAGAAGTTCTATGTATCTAGCAAACCCCTAGCCAAACACCCAAACACCTCTCCGTCTAGACTTAGCAAATCATTCAATTCTAGCCTCTGGACTACTCCATCTTGACCGACAAGAGCCTTCCATTGACCGAACAACCTTTCCTCCACACAGACTTGTGCTTAGTTATCTCCTTTGAAAGCTCATAAGGTGTCATCCTCCGACAAAAGGTAATCTCTTAGTACCATTTGAACCTTCGACCACTATGTTGATGGTCCAACAAACCCAATAAAGGGTTATGTCAACCTATTTGTTGTATGGTAGGCCTACTACCACCCCACATACAGCTCGACAAGACCACCAAAGGTCCTTGGTGCACTAAACTCAGCTCGGCAAGCCTTTCTTAGGTTTTCCCAAACTGACCGGAGCATCCCAAACTATAATACTTGTGCTCGACAAGCCTTTTTGTACGGCTTAGCCATTCTGGAATAATTATCTAACCACTTGGTGTCCGGCACTTGGCCACATGTGAGACCTGCATCTCATTTTTTTGCATCATTTGCATTAATTAAAATTAATTAAGAGCAATTAAAATTAATTAAGAGCAATTAAAATTATTAAGATAATTAAAATAATTATCAGAGTTATTAATTCTAAGATGAATGGAATTATAAATTTTAAATAAGGAATAAAGGATTTTAAATAAATCAAAGTAACTAAAAGCCTTAAATGTAATTGGAAATAAATAAAAGGTGGAAATTGTAATTTGTCCCAAAATATGCAAGACTCATACGTGGGTGTTTAAAAATTTTCCATCAACTCAATACGTGGTGAGTGAGAAGAAATTGGATAAGTTTTTGAGGGAAATGAAAATAATTCCAAAAGTAAAAATCAACTCACAATTTAAACCGAGAAAAAAGTATTTCAGTCGAGAGAGAGTGTGAGACAGGAAGAGCGAGAGGGAAAGAAGAGAGATGCCAGAGAATGAGAGGAGACATTTGAGAGAGAAGATCGACGATCGATCAAAGAAGAGAGACGGCGACCGGAGGCATCGATCGACGGCAAGAGGTATATAATCGTATGTATTTTATTTTGTGTATTTAATTTTTTGAGAGATTTGTTATGTATATACGATACACATATATGTATGGCTGTGGTCGTGTGCTTGCGGTGGCTGTTTCGAGGAGGTTCTGACCTGCGAACCACCATTTTCCGGCCTAATTCCGGCAAGTGTAAACTATTTTCCGACAGTAGTTTTTAGGAACTTTGGAAGCAAAAAATGTCTGGTTAATTAAATTATTTTTCAAAACAAACTATGGGGTTATGTTAGTTAGTGTCTTAACTAGTTGTGTATGAAAAATCACAAAGTTTGGATGAATAATTTAGGAGAAATTCATGATTAAACACGACCTAGTTTTATTAATTTGCGTGTTTGGAATTTAGAGATAAAACAGAAAAAAATATCACAAAACTAAATATTTTTGTAAAAAAAATTATGGGGCTGTGTTCGTAATTATCTTAGGAGTTTGTATGTAAGAAATTATGTTAATTGGAGTAATAGATTGATCGGAATCCGAGTTTAAATGCAACATTATCCGTTAAGGGAAAACGAATCGATTCACTATTTTAAGGGCAACGTTTGGGTTGATTTTGGTGCTCAATAAATGTTCGAAAATATTAATAATTAATTAAAAATGATACAATTTTTGTATTGATGTTATTTTCATTAAATTATAATTATTAGCAAATTTAAGATATTAAAAAGGAAATTTAGTACTTTATTTCAATTACAAAAAATAAGAAATATTAACAAATGATTAAATAAAATATTAAATGAATTTATTA
>NMUG010000781.1:0-20249 GCA_002855965.1 Monotropa hypopitys | reverse complement strand
ATAGTAGTCTTGAAATCCAACCACTTAAACAAGAATAGACAAAAAAAACAAAAGCCATTGCTAGCTACACACCATCTACTTCATGAGCAGATGCCACATTCAGCGAGCGGAACCCTGAACAGTAATTCACTGGCAGCCCTTTTGAGGAGGTTAATGACCGCAACCTTGTCGTCATCGAAAGTGCTCCTTCCTCACCCTACATGAAAAATATCAGATTATCCGTTTATTTTCAGGGCTATAAATTAGTCTTTGTAGCACCAATGGAAAGACTACTGTTGGGTCAACCATATCTCAAAGAGCACAACATAAGCTTCATTTCATGACTAGAAAAATGACTTCCTGGTACAGAAGCAGTGTATGATGATTACTGAGTATATATTAGATCAAAAGATTTAAAAATTTTGAGTACCTTCACCACCAAACCAGAATAAACACCTCTTCTTCTCATAAGCATTAAAAGTGGTTCCTCATAACCTTCATGATAAAATCCAGCAACAATAGATTCCCTCCCTCGTGCCTAGTGAAAAGACAACTTTAGATTGTGAGTTAAGAAGGTGGAACAATACTGCAAAGAGAAGAGGATGCACATTTACAATGGAATAGCAATTATCAATGCCTGATAGTTTCTCGTGTCTGTATTGCCCTAGCGCAGAAGAGGGCAGACTGCCCTTTTGCATTAGCTATATAACTTAAAGAATAAGGCTTATAAGTCTACAACCAATACTAGAGAACATAATCTGGTCTTTATAGCTTGTATATCTGTTAATTGTTCCAGAGTGAGATCCACACGAGATGTTCATCACACATCAATCAGTTGATATCGTAACAGATAAGACAGGATCACTCAAACAATACATAAAGGAATCAGGAACAGTCCAATTGAAAAAACAGAGAAGACGGGATCACTCAAACAATACATAAAGGAATCAGGAGCAGTCCAATTGAAAATAATGTCGCTTACTCTTACAAATTGCTGAACCTTCTCAGATGTTGCCACAGGTGGACGCTTCTTTATATGTTGCCGCAACCCAACTAATGAATACCTTGTAAGCCAAAGCAAGTAATGTTAGCAGATTTTCTTTCTCACCCTGAGCAAATACAAATATAGCTTACACCACAATTCCCAGCCTTGAAGCATATCCAACTTTATTTTAATCCTTAATAGTTTATTATTTTTATTCGTTTACCTATCTTAAATTGCAATAAAAGAATTGCTATCTGATTGCCTGCCATAACATCTAAAAATTTGGCAGACAGCAATATGTGATGAAGTCAGTTCCATCTACTGGTAAATAAGTCAAGAAACCATTTACAGATGCCCAAGTAAAGTTTCAGGCGACGCACTGCAGCCAAATTGTGTTGCAAACTTGCAATATAATCCTCACGCACTAGAAGCCTTAACCTACCCTCAAGGTTTAAATCATTCTTTTCGTTACTGATCATATACCTGATATTTTCATATCTTGTTGAGGAATGGGCTATGAGTGTATCTAATGCATAATTCAAGTGAGAAAAATCATACTCAGCAATAAGAATTGTGAAGTACCGTGATCGATGAATAATCAAGAAATTTACTAATTCCCTCAAGAAGGAAAAGACTAATCACAAAGAACATTGAACAATGACTACAAAGAACCTGAACTAAATACCTAGGTCTCGATATTCAGAAACAAAAAAAAGGTTGGAAGAGAAACAAACTGGTTATATATACATACATAGATGGGACAGCTTCACGTTGACTTATGTACACAAATCCTACTTCCTCATCCTGGAACAAAGACAATTTGGAATGTTAGATACTGCAAAGAAGTTAATTGAAAACAGCAAGACAGAATGTGGGAAACAAAAGACCTCAAGAAGCTTTTTGGCCTGCAATGGGGACAACTGTGTATTTGCTCCCATGAACTTCAGCATTTGTTCATCAGTTATGCCTCCCTGAAAACAGAAGACCATCTCAATTTCCATTAAACGAGGACCTTGTTTTCTTACTTTATTTCTCATCTTCATGTTGGCGTTACCATTTCCTTTAAAAACTTTCATGTCAGGGAGATCAGAAGGAAAACAAAATAACAATGCATACAAGAAAACTTCACTGTTTAAAGGTAGAACTACTAGTGTACAGAGATAATCCAGATGATGCTTTTATACAGTCTCATGCCACATTTTTCCTGATACATAATAAACCATGGCACCATGGCAAGGTAAGCTAAATGGTGACCTTTGGTGGCATCCATTCCACCCCATGAAGCAAGCAGGATTCACCATAACAGGACCTAACTGCAGCAACAAATAGTGTGCTCTTGAAGTAACGAGTGTTTCCGTCATAAGGCTCACCATAATGAGTCAATGATCTAACATCAGCAATTGGCGGAGGACCTGATATTCAACAAAAACTAAGACTAAGAGGCAGGTATTGATGTGAAAAACGTCCAATTATCTAAAAAGCAATGTGTAACAGATTAATACAGGATAAACTTTACCGAGTTCATCATCAAATGCCAGGCAATATGCCTTCAGCTCACGATCTGTTTCTCCATTCATGCGTTGCCCTATCAAAAATGCCGAAAGCAGTGACTCACTTGCTGACGTCTCGTTTTCCAATTTCAATGGAAGAACATCTTTTAGAACACCTTGAACCTCTTCATATCCTAGGTGACCACCTGCTAAGACTTCCCTGAGGGCACCCACCAATCTCATCTCATTTGTACCATTACCAACATATAGGGGCCCTATTGAATTACCCACTCCCATTATAGAGCCTTCAGGATCAGCTATGAAGATTAGGTCTGGGGGAAGCACTCGAACCAAATGTGGCCAATATGTGTTCATAGCACGCATTTCCCCCTCACTCCATTGAGTTGCTTCAGGAAAGGCATTCGCACGAATGGTCATTGCAGCAAAAAAAGCACCAAGCTGTGCTTTTGATACTTGTTCTTCACCTTTAAGTTCTTCCTTAGCTAAGTACACAAATTTAGAGAAACATCAGCCCTTCAAGAAATGCAAAACGAGATCGAGGGACATTTCTTAAATATAACCAAAACTAATAACAATCAACCAAAAACTTGGGGAAAAAGAAGGGAGTGGATGGAAATCATTTTAGGCTTGCTATTAGCCCCTCTTCAGCTCTTCTACATTTTCTTCTTGGTCATAGAAAGGGCCAACTCAGAGGAATTGTCTGGGATGACAATGGAGTTGACAGGGGGTTGACCAAGGTCACAAATAACCAAACCGACCAAGCAGCTCCTGCATAGGAGCATTTCCCGGTGGCATGTTGATCGGCTAGACTCGCCGAATAGACACGATAAGACTACAAGAACCGCGGAACTGCATTTCCAGAGTGAATGCAACAATTGGAAGAGTTATTCTATATCCGTTGGACAACCACGAGGAGATGTGGTCCCTCACAGCTACTCAAGTGGAATTAACCATCTTACCATATTATGTATTAGTTTTACCAATCAAATGAATCCTCAACGTCGTATTGAGCTGGGCATGAAAGTTGAAACGTGGCAATTTCTTAAAAGTTTTTTTAACATTTCATGTGCATGTTTCATGCTTGTTATGAATGACGAACGAAGCAAATATAACACTATTTTCGTCCATGCCTTTTGTTTTTTCTTCCTTACTCCTTCCACAGACATTTGGAAGAATATAAATGTCACTCCCGTGTTCTATCCAAAATTCTAGAAAATTGAGAAGATTCCTGAGGGCATCTCCATCCCTTAGATATTAACTCAACATAACCTTAAGTATTACGGAAAAAATCTCAATTCATTGTCCACTTTTTGTTAATATTAAAATATATCTATATATTTTCTTTTATGCGAAAACAGATATAAACGGTTCTTGAATTAACATGTCTCAAGAATAAAAATCAAACATACCTTTGGCCGTCATTGAGATTAGAATGAATGAATGAATACTTTGAGACTTTGATTATTGGTTCATCTTCTTCTATGTGTCTCTAACTCTTCAGAATAATCCAATAACTTTTGGTGATAGAATATGTCATGATGAATATGGGTGGTATTCTTTCTTTTATAGAAGAGAGAAGAGGCACAATTATACTCTATTTGGGTAATCCCAATCCATCAAGATTTTCCCCTTCCTATCAGAGTCCTTCCCAAACTCAAACTCAACAATAATTAGATGGAATCTTATCATTCAAATGGCTTAAAATAATGTAAAGTCCTTGTGCAATAAATATGCTTAAAAGTGAAGGATAATGAGCCACATTAATAAGTGAAACTAACATTCTCTCACTTGGCCCATTAAGCCGATTGTGATGCAAAGTCTGTAGTTTATAAAATATGCATTTTTTTTAAACGACACAAAAGGACTCCACACTTAAAACTTGACACATGATCACGAATTTTTTTTAAAATTAACCAATAGGTCCAAACTAATTAGAAACAATAATACTGTGATTATGTCAAATCACCAATGTGAGTCATAGCAGTTGTATGACATCTATGTCATATTTCCTTCTATGCACCACACCATTGATAATCTTCCATCAATACAGTTCGTAATTGGGAAGATATAACTATACATAGGCTACATCGTAGTGAATCAAATCGTGAATCGAAAATGTCATTTCCAAATCGTGAATCGAATTGAATCGTGAATCGCTCCGAGCCGGTCATATTTTTAAAGTACATTAATAATATTTTTACTTATGTAAATGGTAAATATATATTGTAAAAAAGTAAATTCTAGGGCTCAATCACTCTTGTTGTTGAAAATAAACCCTTGCTACAAGTCAAGCACTCCTGTTGTTGATGTTGCGTCTTTTTGTTGAAACAAGTAGGGCTAAAAATGAATGGAAGATCACAAAACAGAACAAATTCAACCCTAGAGCTTTTACGTTACGCTAGAAGTAAATATACGATCGAGAAAGGGAAAAAAGGAACCGAATTTTAATTTTCTAGTCATCGAGCACATATAACCCGACCCAAGACCCGGGTATGTGACTCTTAAAAACTGAAGTGAATTGAATGATTCACATTATTCGATTCACACAATTCATATGATTCGGCAAACGATTCACCGATTCGACTACAATTCAGGTTGATTTGCGATTTCTACTACTGGTTCGTATCGAATGATAAGTGAATCGCTTCAAATCGTACGATTCGAATCGTGAATCATTACGATTTTGATTACTATGGCCTACAATGCCTATAAAGCTCTTGTAATTTGTCTTGTCAAGACATTTCCAGTTTAACAACATCCAACATAATATGTGCACACATAATTGAAAATAGGAAAAACAAAAACAAATTATCATTGCACTAAATAGTGTCAAAAACAATAACCACTCAAATATACATATCATGGATTGCTCAAAAAACCATCCTAATAACATGTTCTTTGTATGTCTTTGATGGCAATCCCTTCGTCAACAGATCAACAATCATAAGAGTGGTGCTTATGTTTTCAATTGGCATTTGTTTCTGGACTCGTTATCTAACAACCAAGTACTTCACTTCCATGTGTTTCGAACCATTAAATCACTTTCCATTCTTAGAGAAGAAAACTGCGTCAAAATTATAACAATAAAACTTTATTGGTCTAGCAATTGAGTCGACCACACCAAGATCAAAAATGAAGTTCCGCAACCACAAAACATGACTTGTGGCCTCAAAGCATGCCACAAACTCGGCCTCCATTGTGGATGAAACAATAATGGACTGCTTCACACTCTTCCACGAAATTGTCCCACCAGCTAACAGAAAAACAAAGCGTGATGTTGACTTTCTGTTATTGAGACAACCAGCAAAATCTGAAACCGAGTAACTGATCACATCCAAATGATCCGTTTTTCGATAAGTAAGCACATAGTCCTTTGTTCCTTGAAGATATATCATTACCTTCTTCGATGCTTTCAATGTTCCATTCCCGGATTACTTTGATATCTGCACAGCATCCCAACTGCAAAACTAATATATGGCCTAGTGCAAGTCTGGGCATACATCAAACTCCTTGTTGTTGATGCATATGGAATTTGATTAATTTGCTTTCTTATTTCCAAGTCATTCTTTGAGCACTAACTTTCATTGAATTTGTTACCATTCACGATAGGTCCATCACTGACTGAGCAAAACTACATATTAAATCTCTCAAGAACTCGGTCAATATACCCTTTCTGAGACAATCCTAGCAATCCTCGAGATCGATTTCTAAATATCTCTATGCCAATTACATAAGTTGTCTCACCCATATCAACCATCTTAAAGTTCTTAGAGAGAGAACCCTTGATTTCAAGAGAAAAATACCATTGGTAGCAAACAAACTATCATCCAAATATAGTACCAACATTATAAACTTACTCCCACTGACCTTTAGATAAATACACTGATCAACAATGTTTTCTTGAAATCCAAAGGAGGTAAATGGTATCATTAAAACTTAATTACCACTGCCTGGAAGCTTGTTTAAGACCATAAATGGATTTCTTAAGTTTGCAAGCTAAATGCTTTTTTCCTTTAGTCGCAAAACCTTCAGGCTTCTCCATATAAATTTCCTCAACCACACTACCATTTAGAAAAGCAGTTTTCACATCCACTTGATGTAGCTTTAAGTAATAATGAGATACGAGAGTCGTGATGATTCTAAGAGTCTTTCTTTGATACATGAGAAAAATGTCTCCTTGTAGTCAATGTCTTTCTTTTGAGTGAAACTCTTTGCTACAAGTCTAGCCTTTAATCATTCGACATTGCATTTTGCGTCGCGCTTGGTCTTAAAGACCCATTTACACCCGACTTTCTTACAACTAGCAGGCAATTCGATGAGGTCTCATGTCACGCCCAGGATTTTAAAACCAATTTTTTTGTTAAATCATTTTTATAAATAAGAAATAACTAACACCATACTATATATCCCAATAGTGCAAACAAAATCATCACATCCATCAAGTAAAATCCAACCAAACAGAATATAAGTGAGTTTGCAATTCCAAATAAAAGATCCAAAACCATCTACTACTTATTACAAGTTTGATATCCAAAATCTGCTAATCCATAATTAAAATTATGAAACAATAAGAAGAATGTCAACATCCAAAAGCATGCCAATTATCATGGTTGGGGCTCGATACCTGAAAAATAAAGAGCGCTACATCCAGTAGAAAGATCTATATCCAAAGATGCATATATGGTTGTGGTGCACTTGTGTTAGTGTAGAGAGGCACATATGAATGATATAACAAATGATACAATATGCATGACAATGATCCATATTTCCAAAATTATTAGTCCATTCATATTCTTTCATTTTTTTCCATTCCATTTCAAATACAATGAATTGCATCATAAGCCAATTCCAAATCATAGAGTAATTCCTCTCGTTATCATATTTGGAGTACAAGAATGTCATGAGGGTTAATTCTGCGGTAGAATCCCGTCAATTAACTACACGTATATTTCTCGTATTCCCCGACTAGTCAGGAGGGTTCAGTCAAATCACCATTGTGCAACGTCTTGGATGATATCCATCCTGGGAACAAATTTCGCGAAGTAACCAACCCAATTCCATTCATTATATATATATATATATATTCCAAGACTTAAATGCATGTACTAATTTCCAATTTCAGTTTTGAATTACCAAGTTAGGGAAAATCCATCCTAACAATGATTTTCATACAAATTCATTATCTTTCATGCAATTCATATGGTTCAATGCATCTAAATGCAATTTCAAGATCCAATTTCATAATTTTCCAATCAATTTAACCATATGAATGCGATAGGGGAAAAGGCCCTAATTTTAGCATCAATAACAAACCAGGGTTTCCCAAAAAATTAGTGTTTCCCAAAAAATTATGGTTTCCCAAACAATTATGGTTTTTAGAATCAACAAAGTAAATCTTGAAATCGATGGACTCAATAACCTTATTTAACAAAAACCAACTTGAATACTTAAGAAATTTCAAAATAAAGTGAAAGCCTAGATCAAACGACCTCTTGAATCCAAAATAAACACAAGAAACTCCATGAATGAAGTCAATCGAGAGAGAAGGAAGAAACGCACATTCCCATCAATGGTATAGAAATCCCTACCTTATCAAGCAAGACTTCAAAAAACACAAGTGAGGGTGCTTCGTGAATGAAGAAACAAAGTAGATGGGCGTAGAGCGCTTGACAATCTACCACATTGAAGAAAGCTCCAATCTTCGAATCTCAATGGACGATGAGATAGAGAATAGAAAAGATAGAGAGAGATGGTGATTTGGTGAGGGAGTGATGTGATTTAGGTCTAATGACAGTTTAGAAAGAGAAAGATGTGTTAAAAGTGTGTTTAAAATGTCTAAAACGTGTATTTATACCTAAAAACCTCGCCTGCCAAAAATTGCCCAGATTACATAGGCATTACCAGAAGGGAGGGGATGGGCATTACCAGAAATGACAGAGGGATGAGGGGAGGGAATACACGCGAACTACCGGAAGAGAGAGGGAGAAAGTTCCAAAAATAACAGAGGAAGGGGTGAGAATTTCCGAAAATGAATGGGGTCATTACCGGAAATCCCAGTCCCTCTATCTCACTCTCTCGCAACTCTTTCTCTCTCTCTCTCTCTCACTACCGGAAATGGAGCGTCAATTTCAAGAAATCCAACTCTCTGGATCTCTCAGTCTCTCTTAGCCCCACTCTACTACCGGAAATGGAAGTCCCATTTTCGGAAATGACTGGGGTCTCCTGATTAGCCCCTAGTTTTTGTGATTTAAGAGGCTAATCTACTTTCCATTTTTACCCGTTTTGTGCTTTATACTTGTGAATTATAGGAATTATGCGCGGTTGGATGTTTTCATTAAGTTGCAGGCTTTTGGAATATAAAATAAAACAATGGGAGTGACCCAAGTCTCAAGGATCGCATCCCGTCATACCTTAGCCACAACGTTGCAGTGCGGGAGTGCCCGAGGGATGAGGAGTGGACTTGCGGTGGCTCAACTCAACAATCTGCAGTTTTTCCCAAATTCAGACATGGGTACCGGTCTCTCGATCCTACGGGGACAGGTCCCTCCACCTTATTTCCGGAGATACAGAGACCAACTTCAGAAGATCGAGTTGCAGATACACGAGTATCGGTCCCTTGTGCCTACGGGGACAGGTCCCTCCACCTAATTTTCAGAGTTACAGAGACTCGAACTTGCGGAAGAGAGTTGCCGAACTTCCAGAAGAAAGCTGCAGAAGGAGAAAAACAGAGACGGGTACCGGTCCCTTGTGCCTACGGGGACCAGTTCCTATATCCCACTGGTTTTTAGAATTGGACGGGTACCGGTCTCCCAAACCTACGAGGACCGGTCCCCCTTGGTTAAATCTGCAAAGAATGATATAAGTTGTAAATACGTTTGAGGGTATTTTTGTCCACTTTTGGAACTTTTGTAGGGACATATAAATAGGACAACCCCGACTTTGGGTGCCCTAATCTTAATTTTATGTTTATCTTTTTCTTAGTTAGGGTAAGAGCTTTGCCTCCCTTCTCTCTCTCTCTCTCCACCTCCATTAATGTTTTTGAAGGTGGCTTGCAAGTACTCTCTCATTCAGAACTTTTTCCCTTCATTTGTGTTGTTGGTAAGATATTTCTCTCTTTGAATCTCTAATTTATTGTTGTAGTTTATGCAAAGTTTGTTTTTTTTCTTATTTCTTACAATGCTCTTCCTATTCAATATGTCTGAGTAGTTCTATAGGGGAAGTCATGGAGTGAGGTTACTCCATGACTTGGGTGATAGTATGTGCTTCCCCTTTCTAGGCTAGGGTTAGGTTTAGCTTGGGATGTATACCTTATTTTAGGACAAAACATGGAGGTGTTCCTCCTTGATCATGTGTATACAAGTTTTCTTGGCACACATGATGCTTGGAGCTATGTCCCTCCATGTGTTTGATAAAATGTTTATAAGAACACATTCCATTGCCAAGACTTGACTCTAGACCAAAATTCATTTTCATTGTCAAACCTTCCGAACAACGACCTTGTCTTGGCCTTAGTTCGTGTAAATTGGGAAGCATGTAAGTCACCTAGGTCTAAGGTAACCAAACTCTCATGATTTCACCATCCATCAATTAGTGAATTCTCCCCAATTTAGCTTAGATTTAGTTTAATTGTAGGCTTTTATTATCACCAAATCAAAGCTTAGGTGGCTCCTATTGCCAACTTTCGTGTAAACGAAGGTCCCGCTAAATTTCCACTGTTCCCTGTGGATACGATCCCGTACTTACTGGGTATCATGCTACTCTTGACATGAGCCCTACGTTTGGGAACATTCTCATATCTCAACCACTTTAAAAGAGCAAGCATTTTAACCCAAAGGGGTTGGCCGAGTTGGTCGTTGTCTAGGACCTAGGAGTTTGCTCCTCCTCTAGGTCTCAGGATCGAAACCTCTTGGAAACATCCTCTCCTTTGGGCCAGCCGCACAGAGCGAAGCTCTGGCTATAAGCGGGCCCCCCAGTAGCTGGCGCTAGAATTGGTTCCCTCAGGACTAGTCGTGGTGTGCGTAAGCTGGCCCAGACACCTGAGTTATCAAAAAAAAAGAGCAAGCATTTTTGTCACCATTGCGGGGAACGATCGTTGTAATTTAGTAAGATTTTTGTTTGGTTCTTCCCTAGTCGGTAGTGGTTGTGTGCATGCGAAACTACTTTAGAGACTACTACCGCCGATTAGTCAGTGTGGATCCCATTAATCCAGAAAACGCAGTCGACCCGCCTGTCGAAATCCATATGGCGTGTCACACCTGTCCCATTCTATTAAATTAATTATTTTAAATAATAATTGAATTAAAATGTGTGGAAGGTCATTTAGTTGAATCAATATTGTAAGGAGTGTTTTATTGAAGGAAATCTAGTTTAAGGGTTAATCCTTGAAGAGTAAGAAAGAATAAGGTGCCCTAGCGTAAATTGAAGTGGCATTTTAGTTAAAGAGGAGTTTGATGGACATCATTTGCCTTCTCTTTTCCTGCGTAACATTCTTTCTGGTGACTACTTAATGAATGAAATTTCTCATTCCAATCATTAAATAAAATCTAGGCTTCTCGTCATGATCGAATCTTTCATATTTCTTTTCTTAATTTTAATATCATATTCACATACAAATCATCATAATAATCATTTTCGACCAATTTTTCGCGATCAATACATCATTCCCGAGCTCAAATTGAGCTCGGGGGATATATCGTAGCAGTACCATTGTCGAAAAACACTATTTATCCCGTTCTTTTCTGCTAGGGGACATTTTTAGCTCGGGAAGTCAATTTTCAGTACGGGAAATATTAATTCAGTGCGGGAATTAATATTTCTTGTACGGAAAATTACTTCTTAAAATTTCTAAGAACTTCAAATTTACTTTCTTGCCCTTGTAATTATTTTTACCCACCACATTGACTAATCTTCTTCTTTGTGTCTCTAATTCTTCAGAAAAATCCAATAACTTTTAGTGATAGAATATATGTCATGATGAATAGGGGTAGGTATTCTTTCTTTTATAGATGAGAGAATTGGGTCAATTCTACTCTATTTGGAGAATCTCAATAATCAAGGTTTTTTCCTTCCTATCATAGTCATTTCCAAACTCAAACTCAATAATAGTTAGATGGAACCTTATCATTTAATTGGTTTAAAATAATGTAGAGTCCTTATGCAATAAATATGCTTAAAAGTGAAGGATAATGGGCAACATTAATAAGTGAAACCAACACTTTCTCAAACTCATATCAAAACGAGTTTTACTCAATTCCCACTCCCAAAAAAATTAAGGGAGATTCTTCTGTGTCCATTTTTTTAAAGGTTACCACCTTGCAGCTTTCACATTTTTTCACTAAGTCAATTTCGAATTTATGCTTACAACTGCGGTCAGGGCCGGCCCCAGGGTAAGCCCCCCAAGCCCGGGAGCTGGGACAACACCCTGGTCAAGGGCAACATGCGGCAAATAATTTTTTTTTAAAATTTTGTGTAAAAAATTTTTTTTAATGTGTTTTATATGTATTTCCCTTAATAGGGACAAAAAAAATTGGGGGATGGGGCACCCAAATCTCAGGGCCGACACTGACTGCGGTTATCATTGTAGTGTTCTGTCAGCTTAGGCTCTTACGAGTAAAAATTAAAAGGTGGAGAGGTTCATGTTACAAGGGTAGAACTCATCCATGAAAACCAGTTCGCAAGGAAAGGGTGCCCAGGAGCTTATAAACAAGGCTCGCATTCTGTTCGTTGGGCGATGACATGTGGAACATAACAGTTCAGAGACTGCGAAGTGCGTTGAAGTACAAATTGAGAAACAATCGAACAATAAAAAACTACATAAAAGGTCACCTGATCTCAAAATGGTGTCCAAAACCTCGAAAGCCTGTTCCTCGGTGAGGGGCCTCGTTTGTGTAGGACCAGTGCAGACCTTAGCTTGAGCTTCCAACACCGTCTGATTCGGTTTCCGGTACTTCGAATTCCGATAAAAAGATGAAACCGTCGGATTTTGGATATCAGTTTCTGAAAACCCTAGTTCATCAATCGTACCCGAATCAATCCCGGCTTTTGCAGTCACCCGACCTCTCTGTCGAATCCGACGGCAGGTAAATTTCGCAGCGAACTGAATAGAGGTTTGGATCTTTGTTTCGGTACAGGGATTGACGGTGGGAATGGGTGAGTTGGAGGACATCGTAGGGTCTGAATTGAGCATAGCTTTCATGGCGTTCTTTCCCTCTCCCTCTCTCGGGTCTGAATTGAGCATAGTTTTTCGTGCATGTTTTTATAAGTTTTTTTAAAGATTATTAAAACTAGTAATTCATCTATTATCTAATTGTATTTGTGTAGGATCCAGTATTTTTTATTTAATTCTATATATTTGATTTTATTGATTTAAGCTTATTTACTTTTTATTATTATATGTTGCATTCTAAGATCAATAGTATTTATATGTTGCATTCTTGAATCAATAGCATTATCTAATTTATCTATATCTATTATACAAAATAGGAAGTTCTTTATCCAGGAGATAAATACAACTCTTGGATCTGCAATTGGAGGGCTGAGATTTGTTCACCTTACACAATTACGGATGACATTGTTTAACATTTGAATCCAACGCATATAAACATTTCACGCACATACCTTATTCTATTTGTGCTACACGGAATACATATCCTATCTCCCCCATCTTCAGAGAAAAGCTTAACAATTCAAATACTCGATCACGCCTGCATCGATCATCTCACAACCCTACATCGCCACCGCCCACTTCAACCATTTACGCAATTGCATCCACGCCACTTCACAGCCCAAATCCCACAACCCTACATCGTTCATGCGTACCCATTTCTTTCTTTCTCTGCATACCGAGAAGCCCTCTGCATATCGGGAAACCCTCCACAACCGAGCCTCTTCTCGCCGAGCCCCATCACATCCCTCTCCTCGCTGATCCCCAATGCCATCGTTTCCGGCCAAGTCCCCGTCGCCAAGATCCATCGCCATCGCCATCTGCCATAGTCGTCGCCCAGATCCATCACCCATCGCCTATGATGATGTTGACGAGATGTTCCAGGTACTAATTTTTTAAACTCGCCGTTGTTGCCCTTCGATTGGGTTTTTGATTTTTATGGGTTACCACATTTTCTGATGTGAACGATTCCACAACATACGGTGACGTAAACATCCTTTGAAAGCCCTCATGTCCTTTGAAACCCTCTACCACGGCGACCTCCTCGAAAATTAGGTCTGTTTCTCTTATCTGTCAAAGATCCTGTTGTGAAGAAATACATGACTGTGTAGCGACCAATTGGTAAGTTGAATCGAAGATGATTCATAAACTTTTTGTAACGACTAACTCACTGTAATGTTGTGATTCTCTCTCTCTTTCTCTGTCTCTATTTCTGTAAATCACAGTGTTTCACCTCCCCTCTCACGAGTGATGTATGTGTTGTTGGGGTATCGCTGTTTCTTTTTTCTGGTTTCTGATGCAAAAGCTTCGATTCATTATGATCCACCATCATCCCTCCACATATTCACAAGGACAAACATAAAATCTTAGGGTTCTGGGATGTGCTTTGATTTCTGGCTCATGTTTCGATTTTTCTAGACATCATGTCTCGATTCAAGCCGCTGAATGAGAAATCAAGGGAGACCGTTGATGATGCCCAAAGATTGCATCCTTCGTCATCTCGCAATGTAATACTCTGCTCTAATCAGTAACTATACTTTGGTATAGAATTTATTCTGCATAACGTCATTGTGCTCTGATGTGTAACTTAAGATTTACTTGAAATTATTATTTGAGGTTGAATTTTTAATTGCCAAAGTAATTTAGCTATTTTTTTCATCATACGTGTAATACTCTGCTCTAAATTATAAAAATTCATTTCGTAGACCTGTACCTGTACCCATACTCTACATGTTTTGGGTTTTCAGGATCAATGACAGTAGGACACTCAATTGAAATCTTATGTTGCTCATCCAACATAACAAAAAAATTGAGTACAATTTACCTTCCCCAGTGGAAGGTCTCCTTCCACACGATAGCTGAGAAGATAGCTGTAAAGAGGAGTGCCATTGGAGTGAATGCAGCCACAAAAACTGATCCTCTCTTCTCTACACCCCAAACTCTCAACCAGTAAGTTACTTTAGTGACAATTATAGCACTTTTTGAATTAATGTTGTTTGATTACAGCTTAACTTTTCTTAAACCGTTTAGTATTAGGAACTTCTCGACAGAAGTGCCATACATAATTTGCATAATCAATTTCATAAAGTCCCATGAGGAACTTTTTTACACTTCCATTATCTGTTATGTGGGTGTGCTAAGTAATTGAATTATTTTTCTCTAAACCGATCAATGTAGACCATTTTCTTTGATATGCCACTTAACATAAAATGAAAGTAACCTATGTTGGATGAATGGGTTATATTCGCAGAGTATGCTAGACCATGACCACATCTACCCAGGAATAATGCTAGATTGCCATCTTATCAGCCTGGATATGGGTCTCCATATGGTCGTCAATAAATTATCGGTGGGAGAAGCTGATCATATCTAAGGTATCATCATAATGCTTTGGACAACAATATTGTTTACATCCATTTTTTGTGTTTTGGCTCACTGAGATCTTGGTTCGTATTTTATTCGTTTGTGGAAATTATTAGCCATGATATGTAATAGAACTGATTATATTGAGGGGTATGCGGACTTGGTTTGGTGCATGATAGAGCATCTTTCTATTATTCATGAGCATTCTGTTCGACTCCGTTTATACTATAAGCGGTGCCATTTTGGCTGCAAAAACCATAAAACCCATCAAACCTTCAAGTTTATCTATTCAATTCGCAAAACATTGCCATTTTTACCAAAAAATCTCAACCCCTTTTTAGGTCTATTAGAGAGTGTTTGGGCATAGCAGCTAAAGCCAAGCTGTGACATTTTGGCTGCAAAACTCATTAATGAATCAGTTTGGGCATACCAACTAAAGCCAAGAATGACGATCATAAATGTTTTTGTTTGTCCCGTAAAAAAAATTATCACGACAGATTTGAGCATAATTATCAATTTAACAAGTTGACGTTTACTGGATTTATGATTAGAAGTCTGTTTGTTATCAATTCAAAAAATTTCTATTTTTATGAAGTTTTATTGGGCCTCTATCTGAACCTCTATTTTTATGACGATTTATGATGAGCCTCTATCTGAGCCTTGCATTTGCTCTGGTGTTCTCTGGCTGTAGAGAGGTCTTTGACGCGAGAAGACGATGGTACGATGCAACAATGCCGATGCTGACGAGGTATGATTCCATGACAAAATGATGATTCTGAAAATATCAATGACGAAACAACGAGCAGCAACATTCAGATTTTACGAATGAAACTAACGGGCCCTAGCCCTTGCTTAATACCACCTTGAGTCGTTGAGTTCTTTTTGACCCTATACATAAAGAAGATGTTTGTTTATTGGATTATTAAGATTTCCAGAATGCATGAGCTGCTGTTGTGTGAATTTAATGTTTCTTTTCGGTTTATGGGTTTGGCTATGATGATGTTCGTGTCTGATAATGTTTTGCTGTTGGTTTTGGGGTTTCGACTTTGGTTATGCTTAACTATCTCTCTCTCTCTCTCTCTCTCTTAGATTTCCAGAAAAACAAAGAAAACCCCCACCCCTTTTTGTTTTATTGCAGTTATTTTATTCATTTAGTTAAATACCTTGCTCAATGCATTGTTTGGATTTTGTTAATGTGTTGCTATCTCGATTTTATCGTCTCATGCCATCGGCATTGGCCCCACATATTTTTACACATTTTTATTCATATTTTCATTCATACATTCTCTACATATTTTCATACACATCTATTATATCTATTATACAAAATACTTTGGTATGGATTCTATATATTTTTCATACACATTTTCATATACAATTTTATACATATTTTCATACATGCATTCTCTACACATTTTTATACAAATTCATCATGTTAGGAACTTATTATAAAAAAACGTTTTTTAGAGAAACTGCATTTAGAAGGCGTGTGCGTGTGCAATCTGTGTCGCCCCGTGCCATTGCATCTAGACGGTTGGTGGACCGGGTTAGGCCGTACGGACGGGGTATCACGATGGATCCCCTACGACAGTGATAGGAGGCTAGACCTCCAGGTGGTCCAGTCCGTTCGGAAGCAGGTTGTCGAGCGGTTGTTGTCCGGTCGCTGGTGGTCGGCCATATTGCGGACCCTATGGTCCGCCTGGCCTCTATGACCGACGCCCTTATAGTTGTTTTTATAATGAGTGTGGATCCTCCGGTCCGGACGATGACCGAAGCATAGGGGGCTCTCTCCTAGGCCATGGGTTCGGTCACCACAATAGCCCCTCAATCTTTCCCAAAGTTTTGGAAAAGATTGAAATAGGTCTACCGGACGCCATGCTCTGGGAGGTAAGTTACTTTGATTTTCTTTGGCGTCATCTATGGCGTCACCTGGCAGGTGTCAGGGTACTAATTAGACACGAGCGCCAGTGGTCGCCACGTGTCGCTCTTCGATTCGCGGGTCAATCTGACCGCCTCGATATATGTGCGGAATTATTAATGTTTATAGCTGTGTCCCGTACCTGGGGGAACCTATAAATAGGCCTGTATAGTATGACCTTCGGTACTGAGTTTTGTTCGTAAGAAGCCTCCGGAGAGCTGTATACTCTTTGGCAACAACATTCCTTCGCTCGTCATGGATCAGATAGTCGACATGTCTTCTTCTTCATCGCATTCTGAGCTGGACCCTTCGTTTTAGCCGACTCCTACAGAGCTTACACCCGAAATTAGCTCGAAGATGTCGTCACCTGCCAGAGACGTGACGCCCGGAGCGTCATCCTCGAGACAGCCTCCGGGTAGTGGCCGAGGCAATATTGTTCGGCACTTCTCCGATGAGGCTGAACCCATATATGTGGCCCTAGGGGGACGGTCGGCCAGTGTTTTAAGAGGGTCGCGAAGGAGAGCCAGCGACGAGTCCTGCCCCTACCTTCGTTTCTTTCGAGGAGGAATTACTGAGTTTGAGGAGTTCTCCCGCCGGTATGAGATTCCGAACACGGTAACCTGTGCGGAGGTTGGGTTGTTGGTTACATACTCGGAGGATCACATTACTGTATCTTTGATGGCCGTGAACGAAGGCCAGCTGAAGTTTTCTCTGTCGCCATTCATTCGGGTTTTTTTACATACATTTCAACTTGCGCCGAACCAGCTGTCGGTGAACTGCTACCGGACTATAAGTTGTATCCGGGTTCTGAGTGCTAGGCATGATTTTGAATTCAGTCTGCCAGACCTTATGGGTCTGTTTTCATTATCTCGCAACCGTTCTTCCGGCCGGTACTTCTTTACCCCTCAGAAGCCTTATGGCGATATTTTTATGAGACTGCCGGATTCAGAGAAGTGGGGGAACATCTACCTTCAGGTTTTTGGTGAATATAGCTTCTGCTCGGATGAGGATCACCGATACCCCATCCCGAAGAAGGAAGGCCTGATGTGTCGGCGATATCTAAACATTTGAGGTCCACGGCGTCGCCTGCTCAGATCGCAGCCCTTGTGAGATGTGAAGGAAGGGATGCTCCTACCCTTCTGGGATACGAACCGACGTACAACAGCTTTCTTGAGGACCGGAAAGCAAGGGGGGAGAGGAAGCTAGGAGAACATCCGGCAGCACCAGCCCTTGTCCGGAGGCATATGACCGTCTTGGAGTACTTTGAACAAATGGAGGCTCCGAGTGGATCGATGCAGGAACCGCCAGAGACAGCTGCGGATGGGATACCTGCGCAGGCTAGAGCCATCGGTGCGCCGGAGGATGTCCCTGTCGGAAGTCAACCGAAGCTCCTCCCCGTGAAACAAGAGCCTTATGAAGATGAGGAGGTTATGGAGGGCAGGACATATAGACTCCGGCCGCCGCAGCGGCCATTCATCCCAAGACCTCCCGAGCCATGGGCCCCTAATTTCAAAAAACTCGATGGGAGGGTTGTCCTCACAACGGACGGTGTTACGGTTGACCCGAATGTCTCATACCCTCTGCTCCGGGCGCTGCAGCTTCCAGTTGATATGAATGCTATACCGACCTCGATTGAGGATATGTATGATTATGCCGGCTCAAGTCTTATAAAGGTATTCTTATTTTCTCTTTGTCGGACCCCTGATGATAGCTGTTATTCTGATAATCCTTTTGTGAAATCGTAGGCCTGCCAGAGCCTCTCAGATTTGTACAGAACCAGTCAAAAGGTGCTCCGGTCATCGTACAAATTTGTCCATCAAGTATCGCTAATAAAGAATCGGTTAAAGGAGACCGAGGCCGAAGAGATTATTTTCGTCAGCAGCTCGAGGTGATGACGGCGAATAGGGACCGGCTGAAGAAGAAGTTTGATGCCGGACTGAGCAGTATCCCTTCGACTAGGGGAGTCAGCCGGGAGGAGTTGGAGAAGGCGGTGGCCAAAGTTGACAAGAACGCCTACATTGAGGGTCTCAAGGCTGCCGGGAGGTTTACAGTGAGGAGATGGAGGAGGTGTGCCCAAAAGCTCACGAGATCGGCTTCAGGGGAGGTTATAGTATGGCCTTCCACGAAGCCTGGTAGACGGCACTGGATACGGTTGGGATCCCTGCAGACTCGCCCTTTAGGATGAACGTAACTGTACCTAAGCGCATAGTCCCTCCACTGGAATTCCCGGAGGATTATTTTCCGACTCCCCTGCCGTCGGATGTTCCTATAGTGGCACCAGAGAATTCAGTTGCTGCTATGCCGGAGGGGTTAATTGTGGACTTGTCGGAGGGAGCTTCCCAGAATATAACGGAAACCGTTCCAACTGGTTTGCCGGAAGCTGCTCCTGCTGCTGTGCCGGAGGCTATCGGTTCGGCACATTTATAATGTCGCTGTCTTTTCCATTTTCCCTGTACATAACCTGCATTGTACTATAGTTATGAGAAAATGTTAATTGATTTTACCTCATTTCTGCCGGCGTGTATGAGATAATAATGGTTTCAGAAGTAGATCCAGAGAAAGCGTGCCGGGAGGCCTCTCGCCGGAGGGCAATAAATGGTTTGATCATACTAATTATGGATGTCCGGATAGGTGTTGATAATAGTTGATTGCCGACAGATCGGTCGGATAAGCGATAGCCTTGTAAAGAGGGAATTAGCCCCAGGCTACTGCTAGTTGCTCATAAGGTCCTCAAATAAGAGTGACGGTCCGGATCTTCGCCGGAGGTATATAAGAGACCCAGATTAGGGTAATGTCCGGATAGATATAGAGTTCCATGATGCGGAGTCGTCCGGATTGATCCCGGATATACGCATAAGATAGCCCCACGATGAGGGGAGGCGTCCGGATTGATGGGAAGGTAGCCTTGAGCCATAAGATGGACGTCAGGTTATAGCCGAGTCAAAACTCGCACTCGTCGGAGCCATGATGATAGATGACTTGTCTAGCCATAGGGTGGTCGGCAGGTTATAACCAAGTCAAAGCTCACGCCTGCCGGAGCCATGGTCTTTGTTGCGGCGACTCGGCCAAGCCGGACGGTCGGTCTTCGGGATAGATAGACAATTAAGAGCCATGGTGATGGACGGTCGGGTTATAACCGAGTTAAAGCTCACGCCCGCCGGAGCCATGGTGATGGACGGCAGGTTATGACCCAGCCCGAAGCTAGCGCCTGCCGGAGCCACGGTCTTCATTGCAGCGACCCGGCAAAGCCAAACGGTCGGTCTTCGAGATGGATAGACAATTCAGAGCCACGGTGATGGACGGTCGGGTTATAACCGAGTCAAATCTCGC
>NMUG010000780.1:0-20256 GCA_002855965.1 Monotropa hypopitys | reverse complement strand
GAGAATGAATTCCACACTATTCTTACTTTTTTCCACTCTCTTGAGTGTGGGGGACACTTCAGTGGAAATAAAACTGTGGCAAAGGTCTTGCAAAGCAGTTTTTACTGGCCCACTCTGTTTAAGAATGCCCACGAATTCTATAAGGCATGCCTTCGGTGACAGAAAACCGGAAATATGTCGCGCCGCGATATGCTGCCATTGTCCCCGATTCTTATCGTCGAAATATTTGTTGTTTGGGGCATTGACTTCATGGGAACGTTTCTGTGCTCACACGGGAACGAGTACATTTTAGTGGGAGTGGACTATGTGTCCAAGTGGGTCGAAGCGGTGGCCACAAGGACTAATGACCACAAAGTGGTCATCAAGTTCTTGCAAACAAACATTTTTACACGATTTGGCTATCCGAGAGCGATTATTAGTGATGAGGGCACCTACTTCTTCAACAAATATTTTGTGGCTCTTGTCCGGCGGTACTCCATCACTCACAAGGTGGCAACACCATACCACCCGCAGACAAGTGGCCAGGTAGAGGTGTCAAACAGAGAAATCAAAAGAATATTGGAAAAAACGGTGAGGCCTGATAGAAAAGATTGGTCCTTGCACTTAGATGATGCACTTTGGGCCTACCGTACAGCCTACAAGACACCCATTGGCATGTCTCCCTACCGTTTGGTTTTTGGGAAGGCTTGTCATTTACTAGTGGAGCTTGAGCATAGGGCCATGTGGGCCATAAAGCAGCTTAATTTTGATATCACATCTGCTAGACTAAATAGAAAGATCCAAATGTCCGAGTTAGAGAAATTGAGGAATGAGGCATATGATAGTTCAGGGATTTATAAGGATCGAATGAAGCGTTTCATGACAAACATATCAATAAAAATCCTTTACGTCGGGAATGAAAGTATGGCTCTTTAATTCACGATTGAGACTCTTTCCGGTCAAATTGAGGTCAAGGTGGAATGGCCCTTATGTCATAGTTCGTGTCTTCCACCATGGGGCCATAGAAATTAAAGACCCACGACTGGGCAATGTTTTTACTGTGAATGGCCAACGCCTAAAGCCATATGTTGAAGGGGTACATGAAGAAATAAAATATGGTACCACCGTGGAAGAAATTTCTTTGGTGGATCCTATTTATTAATAATAAAACTTAATTGAGTCTAGGAGACTATAAATCTATGAAGGTTGAGATACCTTCAGTGTAGACCGTGCTCGAACGGTCATGGTTGCCGGTCTAGTATAGCCGCCCGCCTAGCTATCCTTGGTGATGTATTATCTGGGATTACCCCAGTAAAAGTATGGATGGAAGGGAAAAGGGATTGGAGGCTCTCAAGGTTTAGCCACAAAGTATGACCTTAGAGAGCTAACCTCCTGTGTACTAACCTACCCAGAAATTTCGGGCGATTTCTTCTCTAATACATGTACCAAGTGAGCGAATCGGGGAGAAAAGTATTACTCGTTTTGTCCGCGTGAAGGACCGGTGGATGGTTGACATGTCTTCCGCAAAGGTACGCATAAATTCTTTCATCCCCTTCTCTCTTTCTTTATAGTGATTGCCTCCTAGCATCACCGCTTAGAGACATGGCATGGATCAAGTTGAGGGATGAGGTCATTTCGTTCCTCTCATTCCCAATATCCCTCTTAGCTTACTTCTGTTTATACTCCGAGGACGGAGCAATTTTCAAGTTGAGGGATGGGGAACACTATCATTTTTCCTTCTTTTCTTTCATTTTTTTATTTTCAACATTGAAGTGCAAGAAAATTGTGATATATGTGCTCTTTTCGTAATGTTTTGAGTGAGAAATTGCAGGAAGCTAATTGGAAACTCTTTGAGGACATGCATGATCTCACCTTAACTTATAAGGAATGGCGATTCAAAAGCCCACGTCAATTTCCATTGGACCATTCTTCCATTGTGGGGTAACTTTATATTCTTGTGGTTTTGCATGTAGCATAAATGTTCTTTTACATTGCATTACACGTGGGATTGAGCGAAAAATGATCTTATGCATTATTTCATTGATTAGACCCACCAAAAATTTTAATTTTTCGTTTAATGAACACTTGCAACCCCTTTGAGCCAAAACATCTTTTCTTTTGCATTTTTATCCCGTTCTTTGATATTGAGTCATAGGTGAACCCCATAAATTGGGAAAGGAAATCATCCGAGGGTGAATCAATCTCACAAACTCGTATCTCAGAATAGGTTGGACTTGAGAAAGGTGTGTATGTGTGAAAAAGAGGTGGGTTAAGCAAGGTGTGGTTCAAATTGGCAAAATCAAGATGTGGGGGATATGCAAAGAGGATGTACAGCAAACTATAGAATCTTGGGAAAATTCTGGGCCAAGCTTAACCGGTTATGCCAAAAAGAAGCGCAACCGGTAGCGCTGCAGTAAAAATTAAAAAATATATAAATAGCTGCTCATTGCAACCTCAGCATAACCGCTAGTTGCAGAGCAGCTCTCCTGGGCGATTTTGGCGAAAAAAACAGCAGAACCTCAAACCCTTCCCCCTCTCCCTATCATATCTCATCTACCTATGTCTCTCTCATCCTCCCACCTATACCCTACCTCAAAACCCCCGGAAATTTGGAGAAGATGACCGGAGATTCGAAGATAACCAAGTAAGTGATTTTTGCCCGAACTTTTGGTCAATTGAACGTGTGGAGATAATTGTGGGGTATGTTGCATGATTTTTGGTTGATTGTAATGGATTTTGGAGTGATAAGGAGTATTGTGTTGATGAAATACATGGTTCTGTGCAGTCGGTAGTTTTCCCCAAAAGTGTAATCGGTTATGCCCAAATCTAGTGCAACCGATTGTGGTAGGTGCAGTCAGATTCTGAAAAACTTGTTTCTGCAGGATGTATAGACGGAGGCCTAAACCTATTGTTTCAGAGGAGACCTCTCACCCATCTCCAGTTCAAGAACCCATTCAAGAGTATCCTATTGATGCTATGCCAATGCAAGCGCTCGTTGAAGTACAAGATGAGCCCCAATTGCATCAAAGTCCAATCACAGAATCCATTCCAGAGGTTCCTAGCCCTGAGGTGCCTATTGGTGAGACTCCTATTGATTCATTGCCACTAGTAGATATGGAGCAACCACCTCCACCACAACCGCAAAGTGAGGTAACTAATCTTGTTTTGATGATAGCACCACCACCCACTGCAGAGCCCGCGGCAGAACCCACAGCACCACCACCAGCAGAATCCACAGTTGAGGAACAACCATCTTCCTCCAAAAAGAGTAAGCAAGCTCCAAAAACATCAAAGACATGAGAGGATTTTTTCTTGGTTCATCCAGTGCTTTGCGAAAGAAAAATTTCAATGCCTAAAAGTGTTCGACCTGCAAATTACAAAGATAAAGATGTTGTGCTATATGACGTGGCGGGATGTTTGGTGGAGGCAGGATTGACTAGATGGTTTGATGATGTAAAGGGATACATTCCTACATTTGTGAGAGCTTTTTATCAGACAGTTGCACAGGACGGGTATACGTTGATGTTGAAGGCCAAGGTGAAGGGGAAGTCCATTGCATGCACCCTAGATCTCATTGCTAGTTTTATAGGATGTACGAGGCTTGTGATTAGCCTAAGATATTGTATATTCTACGGCTAATTCTACTCCTTTCTTGCGGGTTTACACTGTTTAGTTGTCACCTTTACTTGATAATGTGCATTTGGTAGTTTGTTAGTGTTTACAGATAAATTCGATGAAATGACGATTCTTTGAGTTGATTTGATGATCACATGCTACTATGACTTAGCTCGTGTTGACGTGATTGACGGGAATGTGAAGATATGCGATCACAAGAGAAGATTGGAAGTCCAGTGCACCTTTGGGCCATCACTCAGATGTTTTCCATCATTTTTCTACTTTCTGCACCGATGCATAGTCTATGTGCACCGATGCACATATGAAGTTACAGGGCAATTGGCAAGGTTACAGTGCTTGCACCGATGCGCATACCACCTGCACCGATGCAAGTTTGTCCAAATCTATCAGTCAGTCTGTGCATCGATTGTGCATCGGTTCAAGGAGATCCTGCACCGATGCAATGTTTTCTGCACCGATGCAGGTTTGCCCAAAAGCCATCAGTCAGTCTGCGCATCGATGTGCATAGATTCAAGGAGGAATATCCCACACACTACATTATCTCTCTCTCTAGTTCATGTTGGTAGTTAGTTGCTCTCAAGTTGAAGACTTTTTGCTGGGCAGATTTTCTCTTTTTCAATCCTTGCTACTAATTTGGTATGTTGTAAGTGCTACAAGTAAGTTGTAACCTTAGTCCTAAACTTTGTTATTTGTACTCTTGTTCTTAAATGAAGTATTTCTTTTCTAGAGTGTCTTTCCTTTCTAGTATGGCAACTAGTGAGTAGTCTCATAGGAGTAGTCTAGGTTTGGGTTCTATGATTTGGGCTTACATTTCTCCCATGTTTGGTAGTTGAAGTTTAGTTGTAATTGTAGGGTTTCTCCTAGTTTTGGTCAAAGCAAAGAAGTGTTATCTTCTTTATGGTTTGTGGACAATAATCTTGTCACAAGTCATTTTTGAAGATATGTCCTTCTTTGGGTTTGATAAAATGGATCATGTGAGAAATATACAAGTGTGACTATCTTCACCTCCAGTTCTTCCATTGATTCTCTTTTGTATATGTGGGGATTTGCTAGCCTATGACCATAGATACCCAAGCCCAAGACTATTCCTCCCTTGTTATTTAGGACTTCACCATTTAATACCGTAAGTGAATTCGACAATACATTCTCATCAAATTTCTGTTGGCTACTTATAGCCCTAAAACAATTAAAATCTCAAAAAGAAGTCATTTCAAGCATTAAGCATCACCTCCCCGTGGAATCGACCTCAGACTTCCCGAGTATTATGCTACGCACATTCTAGCCCTACGCTTCGGGCTGCCTTTTTATCATAATACACATTGAGGGCGTAAACATTTTTGGCGCCGTTGCCGGGGAGGCGACGTCTAATCTTGATTTTATTTCTCTTTGAACCCAAAAACAAGTTCACAAATAAAATTTCGTGAGAGGAGGCCATTGGTATATGTACGGTTACTTTCGTGACCAAACTCATAGAATAGTGCGAAATCAAACTCCCCCTCTCGACCCAATGGCCCAAGATGATATCAATGCAGTTGTGCCACCGGCCCGTACTATGCGTGATTACCTTAATCCGACTCGTGTCACACAACTATCATGCATAGTCGCACCAGCGGCAAATGGCCAAAATGTTTTCACCGTTAAACCACCACATCTTCAAATGCTACCCCATTTTCATGGGATGCATTCCGAGCAACTGTACCTTCATGTACGTGATTTTGAGGAAGTTGTAAGCACTATTTGCAACAATCCTCTACAGCTTGAGTCCGCTCGAATGAAGCTTTTTCCATTTTCATTGAAAGATCAAGCCAAAACTTGGCTAAATGCACTTAAGTCTCAATCCATAACAAGTTGGGGAATGGTCCAAGAAGAATTCTACAAGAAATATTTTCCCTTGCATCGTACTCGTGCCCTCAAGAAGCTTATCTCTTCTTTTTGTGAAAAAGAGGGTGAATCATTTGGAGAATGTTGGGAGAGGTTCAAGGACCTCCTCAACACTGTCCCTTATCATGGTTTTGACCATGCACAAATAGTTGGATACTTCTATGAGGGAATTTCTCAAAACAACCGACAATTCATCGATATGATGTGCAATGGGGAGTTCTTGGACAAGGACCCAACCCAAGCTTTGGAGTACTTTGATTTCCTTGCTGAAAATACCCAATCTTGGGACTATTCTGATCCGAATGACCGTTCTCAACCTCCTATGGTCCATGGTCACTCCAGAGGAAAATATATCTTGAAAGACCATGATGATTTGTCTTTGAATGTGGCTAAGTTGAGTCGAAAATTGGAAAATTTTGACTTGAACAAACTCAACTCGGTTGCCACGGTTGCGAGAACGGAGGAGGCGTGTGCCATATGTGATACCATAGGACATGCTACCGCGCTTTGTCCATAATTTCCGGTAGTTAAGGACCTACTCTCTACCACCGAATAAGTGGATGTGAATTCAATTAACAACTTCCCAAGAAATCATCCCTTGTCCGGGGGTACCATCCGAGTTGGAGAAACCATCCGAGATTAAGTTGGGGAAATAACGAACAAGGACCCCCCATGGGATCCCAATCCTTACCACCCCAACCACAGTACAATCCTGCTCCACCCAGATTCTAAAATCAGAATTTTGTACCAAATCGGTACCCATCTCAAAATCAGTCCAATCAGCAACAATATGATCCACACCAATCTAATCAATTCCAATATGCTCCTAACCATCAAAATCAATTTCAATCCGGTCCGCAAGGACAATTTGGGGGTTCCAATACTTACAATCCACCCCACAAAAGAAATGATGACGATCCCATTTTTACCTTCATGAAAAATCAAGCATCCTTCATCGAGGACCTTAAAAGTCAAGTGACGAAGCTTACTACTACGGTGAGCTCGTTACAACAAGAAAAGGGAAAATTCCCATCTCAATCAATTGCCAATCCACAAAATCAATTCTCTCAAGCTCAATCTTCCACCACCAATCCTAATCAACATCCGTCACACTTTGAACAAGCAAAGGCCATAACCACCTTGAGGAGTGGTCGGGTAATCGACAATTGCGTTGCTCCACCACCCCCTCTTCCAATCCATCCTACTCCAATCATTCCACCATCACCATGTCTTGAGGAAAATTCTGAAATTCATGAGGACGAGGTCTCACCCGAGATTCTCGAGGAGCCACCGGTGCAAAGTCCTATTCCATTGGCTCCTTTCCCTCAGAGACTTGTGAAGAAATCCAAAGCTCCTTTTCATGATGACATTTACGAGCTTTTCAAGCAAGTAAAAGTAAACATCCCTCTACTAGACATGATCAAGCAAATTCCATCTCATGCAAAGTTTCTCAAGGACTTGTGTACGGTCAAGCGGAAACTCAACGTGCATAAAAAAGTCTTGCTAACGGAACAAGTGAGTTCCATCCTCCAAGCTAATATTGCCCCGAAGTATAAGGACCCCGGTTGTCCGACTATTTCGATTACCATAGGGGGTAGTGTGGTGGAGCGAGCACTTCTTGATCTTGGCGCGAGTGTGAATCTCATTCCTTTCCATGTATACCAACATTTGGGTCTTGGAGAACTCAAGCCCACCTCAGTCACTTTGCAACTCGCCGATCGGAGCGTTAGGGTACCCAAGGGAGTGGTAGAAGACGTACTTGTCAAAGTTGACAGCTTTGTCTACCCGGTAGACTTTGTTGTACTTGATGTGTGCCTTTCCTCCTCCTCCTCGTCGGTTCCTCAAACTCCTATTATTTTGGGACGCCCATTCCTTGCGACTTCAAATGCTATAATTCATTGTCGTAACGGGCTCCTAAAGATGACATTCGGCAACATGACTCTTGAACTTAATATTTTCAATGTTGGGAGTCAATTGGGGGATGATGAGATCGTCCACGAGGTAAACATGATTGATACTCTTGTGCAAGAGCACACCGATTCTATGCTTAGTAAAGATCCGTTGGAATTATGTCTTACATCCGACGAGATCTCTTTCCTTGAGTCGGATGAGATAAATTTTTTAACCTCTTTGTTGGAGGAAGAAGGTCAAGTGGTTGAGATGGAGAGTGTGATGGGGTTAGAAAAGTGGAACCCCAAATTCGAGGAGTTACAGATATCGGAGGCCTTGGCACCACCATCTTGTGTGCAAGCTCCTACCATGGACTTAAAAGAGCTTCCAACGCACCTTAAGTACGCTTACTTAGGTGATGAGGATACCTACCCGGTAGTTATTTCTTCTTCGTTGGAGGCAAATCAAGAAACCAAACTCTTGGAAGTTATAAAAATACGACGGGGTGCCATTGGTTGGACCATTGCCGACTTGCGCGGCATTAGTCCGGTCATATGCACTCACCGAATCTTTTTGGAAGCTGATATTGCTCCTACCCGTCAACCGCAAAGACGTTTGAATCCAATCATGCGGGACGTGGTTAGGAAGGAGGTGATGAAATTGTTAGATGCGGGGATTATTTACCCCATTTCCGATTCAAAGTGGGTGAGCCCGATTCAAGTTGTACCTAAAAAATTCGGCATCACGGTAGTCCCGAACGAAGAAGGTGACATGATACCCACACGAGTCACTTCCGGGTGGCGAGTGTGTATTTATTACCGAAAGTTGAATGCTTGTACCCGTAAGGATCATTTCCCTCTCCCGTTCATTGACCAAATTTTGGAGAGGGTGGCGGGACATGCTTTCTACTGCTTCCTCGATGGCTACTCCGGATACAATCAAATCGAGGTCTCTTTAGAGGATCAAGAGAAGACCACATTTACATGTCCCTTCGGCACCTATGCTTTTCGGCGTATGCCTTTTGGGTTGTGTAACGCACCCGGAACATTTTCTAGGTGTATGTTGGGAATATTCTCGGACATGATTGAGCGCATTGTGGAGGTGTTTATGGATGATTTTTCTGTACTCGGAGATTCTTTTGACTTTTGTCTTCACCATTTGGACCTCGTACTTGAGCGTTGTGAGAAGAAAAATCTTGTTTTAAGCTGGGAAAATTGTCAATTCATGGTCACCGAGGGCCTAGTTCTTGGACACTTGGTGTCTTCTAGGGGGATTGAGGTTGATAAGGCGAAAATTTCACTCATTGCTAACTTACCTCTCCCTAAGACTGTGAAAGATGTGCAATCATTTTTAGGACACGCCGGTTTTTATCGGAGGTTCATAAAAAATTTCAGCACTATTGCAAAACCCTTGTGTGGCTTGTTAGCCAGAGATATTCCATTCGTTTGGACGAAGGAGTGCACTAACGCTTTTGAAATTCTTAAATCAACTTTGACTTCGCCTCCTATCGTTCAACCACCGGATTGGTCTCTTCCGTTTGAATTAATGTGTGATGCAAGCGACTACGCCATTGGCGTGGTCCTTGGTCAAAGAAAAAAGGATGGCCCTTGCGTTATCCATTACGCAAGTAAAACTCTCAATGATGCCCAAGCGAACTATACCATGACTGAAAAAGAGCTCCTTGCGGTGGTGTTTGCCTTGGAGAAATTTCGTGTTTATTTGATAGGTTCACCGATTGTGGTCTTCACCGACCACGCGGCCCTAAAATATCTTATGTCAGAGCAAGACGCGAAGGCGCGCTTGATACGTTGGATCCTTCTCTTACAGGAATTTGATATCACCATCCGGGACAAAAAGGGTGTTAAGAACGTCGTGGCCGACCACCTTTCACGCCTTGAGTTCAATGATCACTCCTCCTTGCCCATTTCTGAAACATTTCCGGACGAGCAACTCTTGGCGGTGTCCACGCTACCTTGTTACGCGGACATTGTGAACTATCTTTTTACGGGTAAGCTTCCCGAACATTGGATGCCCCAAGACACTCGGAGATTCTTGTTTGAGGTGAATAACTTCGCATTCGATGACCCTTATCTTTTCAAATACTGTGCGGACCAAATAATTCGGCGTTGTGTCCCCGACGTGGACCAACTTGATATCCTTGTTTTCTGCCACTCCGAAGCATGCGGGGGCATTTTTCAGCAAAAAAAACGGCTGCGAAGGTATTGCAATGTGGGTTTTACTGACCCACACTTTTTAAGGATGCCTATGCTCATTGTCGTACATGTGACCGATGCCAACAACTCGGCAGGGTCACTCGACGAAATATGATGCCGTAATCTCCCATTATTACTATTGAAATATTCGACTGTTGGGGGATTGATTTTATGGGCCCCTTTCCCATCTCCCATGGTTACTCTTACATTCTTCTAGCCGTGGACTATGTCTCCAAATGGGTGGAGGCAGTCGCCACTCGAACAAACGACCACAAGGTGGTCATTGAATTTCTCAAGGAGAACGTGTTGTCTCACTTTGGCATGCCGCGTGCCATTATTAGTGATCAAGGGATGCACTTCTGTAATCGGGTGGTGGCATCATTAATGAAAAAATATTCAATCACCCACAAGGTCTCCACGACCTATCATCCACAGACCAACGGTCAAGCCGAATTGGCTAACCGTGAGATCAAGCATATTCTCGAGAAAACTGTAAATCCGGACACAAAAGATTGGTCTTTGTGTTTGCCGGATGCTCTTTGGGCATACCGGACGGCGTACAAGACCATTTTGGGTGCTTCACCCTACCAGTTAGTTTATGGAAAGGCGTGCCACCTTCCGGTGGAGTGGGAGCATCGAGTCTATTGGGCTATTAAAACTATGAACTTTCGACTCTCCGAAGTCGGGGTGCACCGGAAACTACAAATCAATGAACTCGAGGAAATTCGAAAGGATGCTTACCAAAATTCAGCAATTTACAAGACAAAGGTGAAAGACTTCCACGATAAAAACATTCAAAGGAAGCACTTCATGGTTGGCCAAAAAGTACTCTTATACAACTCCCGGTTACACTTGTTTCCGGGAAAGTTGAGATCTCGTTGGGTTGGACCGTATTATGTTCATAAAATATACCCTCACGGCGCCATTGAAGTTTGCAATTCCACGAACAATGAAATTTTCAAAGTAAACGGGCAGCGACTCAAACCTTTTCTCGAAAATTTTCCTTTAGATGAAGTTGAGGAGGAACTATCGGACCCTGAATATGTTGATGTACCCACCAATTAATCACATTACGATGACTTTGCATCTAGGAGACGTTAAATCCATGGAGCATGAGATAGCTCTAGTGTTCGTCCGTGCTCGAACGGATCTAGCATAGTAGGGATGAGTGTGAAAGTCGATTGGAGCATGTCTCATAAAAACTGAGCTTGTAACCTATCGAGTAGCACCCTACCCCGAACTGAAAATCATATGTCTTATATTTCTATCGTGTCCTAACTATTTCCCTTTACCGTGTCTCTTGTAGTTTTGTATTGGTATGTATTGCAGGTATCACACTCACACAATGTCAACTTGGCCATCACCGTAAGTTCATTCATTTTTTACTACACGCGCCACAATCAAGTAAGTCCCTCTTTTATCTCAAACTTTCTCACACGAGGACGTGCAATTTTTTAAGTTGGGGGTGGGATAGGGCCTAACTTGGTGTTGATCGTGAAATGAGCAATGTATATGAGGCTAGTGAATGGAATTTTGATGAATGTTCTGATAAGGGCACTTTGGGCCATCATGTTTCAACATTGAATACATTGTGTGTTTGTTGAGTGTACGCATAATTGAACTTTGCATTTGACATCTATAACATGTGACGATTCATTCTTTTCAACACACAGTGTAATTCCGAACATCATTGTATCAATTGCTATATTCATGCATATCATGCCGTATTTGTTGAGTAGTAAGTTGACGCACACGGCCACAAACATGACTCAAGGCATTCTATTATGTGATTGAACCACAAAGTGTCCCCTTGCTCCCTTCCTATTAACCAAATCATTATACCATCATCGCCTTAGGCAACCGGAGTTGTGGGGAGGTCTTGGATATGAAATTGAACTTGCTTCTGATATTGGTGATGTATTTTGAGCCTTGAGATGCACTTTTGACCTCTTGACAGTTGTGGGAAACATTTTGGTTTGACCTGCACCGATGCATTGGTTACTTGCACCGATGCAGAATTGGTAACAAAGGGCAGTGGGTCTGTGCATTGAATGTGCATCGGTTTAAAATTTTTTTGAGTTTACAATTGCACCGATGCGGATATGTGTGCACCGATGCAGAATTGGTAACAAAGAGCAGTGGATCTGAGCATCGATGGTGCATCGGTTGGGAATAATTGTGTAACAGGTGCACCGATGCACCAATTTAGTGCACCGATGCAGGTACTCCTGGTTCAAAATTTTTAAAATTTCCGAGAGCCTTCCCCCCATGTGCCACCATATGATCATTTTTACTTTGCAGCCCTTCCATCTAATTTCCACCGAGAGAAACCCACTACACCCATCCGAAATTCCACCTCTCCTCTCCACCCCATACTCCAGTTTTCACCTAGCCCTAAAATTGATTTCCCCCTGTCCTCTCCAGAATGATCAGAAATTCACGTCTCTCTCTTCCAAACTACAACTTACTCGAAATTTCCCCAACATACCCATGGATTCTGTGGTTTTTGTGCTCATACGTGGGTCTCTCGTTTGGTATGATATGTATGGCTCGAACAAAGAGAACGGGGCCGTCCCGATCTCCCACTCCCCCTCAATCAAGTGAGGAACCCAAAGAGGAACCAGTTCGTACAAGCCCTAAGCGACGAAGAACCACTGAGGTAATTTCTGCCCAGAAAAAGAAATGGATGGATTCTGTCCAAAATAAGGGCGTGCGATGTGAACGTCAAGTGGACATCAAAACCTTGGGAGAGGAAGCTCATGGCATTCCGTAGATGGCACGGAGAGGTATGCGGTTCTGGTTCTTACCAATCATTGGGTACAAACAGGATGTGGTGTATGAGTTTCACAGGAATCTATCTTATGATACTCCCATTGATCACCCAGACCAGCACCAGATCCAATCCACTGTTGGTGGGCGGAAGATAACCATCACTCCAAATACTGTTGCCGAATATTTGGGGTACCCGCGACCTAGTCCGGACATGATAAATTACCCTCTTGCAGACGGTGAAAGTATTGACGCTGACACCGTTCGACGGGCTATGTATGCGAACCCAAGGCAATATCGGGGTGAAAATCAGCCCGGGTTCTTCAAGGAGGAGTATCGCGTTGCGTCGAAGATAATGCATTATAATCTGTTTCCTCGTGGATTAGAACATCGGCCAACCGGCAAGTCTATGGAAGTTCTATATGTTTTCATGAATGAGGAGTATACTTGTGACTGGGCGGAGTGGATTTTTAATCAAATCATTGATACGAAATCAGATGCCACAGAAAAACTGAAGTTGCCATTCCCTTGTATGATCACGACAATGTGTCGATGCCAAGGTGTAAAAATGCTTGAGAAAGATTTTACTCTTGGATTCCCGGGACCGCTAAATGGTGCTTCTCTATCTAAAAGCATTAAACTTTCCAAGATTACCCAACCAACCCCTTCTGAAGCCACCACTTCCGAACCTATTTTACCACCTACCGTTCCACTGGTTGCTGAGGAGACCTCGAGTTTCAAGAAGCAAGTAAAGACGTGGCTGAAACAGATTTTCTGTCAGAATGCGAAGATTATCAAGGAGGTCACGATTGCTAAGATGGAAAGCAAAAAAGACCAGAAGGAAATTGCCCGGTTGCAACATGAGTTATCTTGGCACACGAGCCGTGCCAAGGGCACCTCAGGCGAAAAGTACATTCCCCCAATTGAGGAAGCAAGTGAGGACGAGGTTGAGGAAGTTGAAGAGCAGTTTGCTGAGGACGATTCTGATTTGCCCACTGTTGGTGGTGGAGGTTCTGTGTAGATATAGTTGGCATGTAGGTCGTTGTGTTGAGTCTATCCTTTGTGTTGTCACATTGTATTTTGGGTCGGATAGCGGTTGGGTAGTATGACCAACCGATTGTACCGCTATCCTTTGTTTTGGTGTCATCATTTCTTTTGGAGCCTTACATTATGTGCGAAAAAGACCTTTGATGATTTGTGGTTATGTGCTTATATCTTGCTGTTTTTCATATGCGAATGTGATATGGTATTGTTAGTTGTACTTTCCATTGGCTTCGTGTGATGAAATTTTCAACGTTGAGACATAATTGATTCTATCTTCGCTACATGGTGTGCTATCTTTACTTTGTGGGAATCGAGTGGTATTTTCTTTGTCTATGCGAGGGTTGGAATCTAGACATCATTTAGTTGACATGTGTTGAGTAAATTATGTTCTACATTTTGACTACACTTCGATTCGTTCTTTTGCGAGATAGATGGTTATCGGTACCTACTTGTTCGTTACTTTGAAAATCTTTCAACGCACTACTTTGTATTACATTGCTCGGGACGACCAACGTTCAAGTTGGGGTTGTGATTAGCCTAAGATATTGTATATTCTACGGCTAATTCTACTCCTTTCTTGCGGGTTTACACTGTTTAGTTGTCACCTTTACTTGATAATCTGCATTTGGTAGTTTGTTAGTGTTTACAGATAAATTCGATGAAATGACGATTCTTTGAGTTGATTTGATGATCACATGCTACTATGACTTAGCTCGTGTTGACGTGATTGACGGGAATGTGAAGATATGCGATCACAAGAGAAGATTGGAAGTTCAGTGCACCTTTGGGCCATCACTCAGATGTTTTCCATCATTTTTCTACCTTCTGCACCGATGCATAGTCTATGTGCACCGATGCACATATGAAGTTACAAGGCAATTGTCAAGGTTATAGTGCTTGCACCGATGCGCATACCACCTGCACCGATGCAGGTTTGTCCAAAATCTATCAGTCAGTCTGTGCATCGATTGTGCATCGGTTCAAGGAGATTCTTCACCGATGCAATGTTTTCTGCACCGATGCAGGTTTGCCCAAAAGCCATCAGTCAGTCTGCGCATCGATTGTGCATCGATTCAAGGAGGAATATCCCACACACTACATTATCTCTCTCTCTAGTTCATGTTGGTAGTTAGTTGCTCTCAAGTTGAAGACTTTTTGCTGGGCAGATTTTCTCTTTTGCAATCCTTGCTACTAATTTGGTATGTTGTAAGTGCTACAAGTAATTTGGTATGTTGAAGCTATGTCCTTCTTTGGGTTTGATAAAATGGATCATGTGAGAAATATACAAGTGTGACTATCTTCACCTCCCATTCTTCCATTGATTCTCTTTTGTATATGTGGGGATTTGCTAGCCTATGACCATAGATACCCAAGCCCAAGACTATTCCTCCCTTGTTATTTAGGACTTCACCATTTAATAACGTAAGTGAATTCGACAATATATTCTCATCAAATTTCAGTTGGCTACTTATAGCCCTAAAACAATTAAAATCTCAAAAAGAAGTCATTTCAAGCATTAAGCATCACCTCCTCGTGGAATCGACCTCGGACTTCCCGAGTATTATGCTACGCACATTCTAGCCCTACGCTTCGGGTTGCCTCTTTATCATAATACACATTAAGGGCGTAAGCAGCTTGCAGAGAAGGATATCACATACCCCAAAGAGGGTTATCTTTCGCCTACAGGAGTGGTTTTGGTAGAGATTGTTTGTTTGGATGTTGGACTATATCAGAGGAGGGGCAGATTTACTCAGGGCATGTTGGAGCCCAAGTATGCTATAATGAACAAAATTGTTCATTATAACATCTATCCCCGAGGATCATAGAAAGTGCCGAAGGAAGATGTTGTACAGTTGTGCTACAAGTTTCTGGAGAAGAAAAAGATTGATTTTGGATTGATGATTTGGTAGACTATCTCCCGTTTTAGACTACAGTCAGGATCTACTGCCAGTTTGCCGTTTGCTTACCTGATTACTTCACTGTGCTTAGACTCTGGATTACGGACATCGCAGAGGTATGCTTAGATTTTTGCTCCCCTTGGTCCTATCACATATGAGACAGTTGCGCGGAGCAGGGCAGTACACAGGGACAGACATGCAGCCCCAGAGGATGCACCTGTACCAGATGCTGATCCGATTCACCCAGAGGAGGCACCTGAGCCAGCTATGCCATAGGAGCCAGTAGTACCACCTCCCCTGCAGTCCGGATGCCCAGATCTCATACCCCTATAGTTGTTGACAGTGGTGAGTTGTTGGAGACTTTGCAGAGGATGAAGAAGAAGATGGATGAGGAGAGGTTGTCTAGAGAGGCAGAGAAGGCCAGGAGATTAGTTTAAGAGAAGGAGGTCAGTGATAGCTTGGCGGAGATGAGGAGGAAGATATATGGAGAGGAGCATAGCCCAGAGGAGGAGGAGTCCGAGAGCGAGTACTCTGGATCTGAGGATTCCGAGGATGATTGACTTGTTTTTATTTTGGGTTTATGTTGCTTGTTTTGTTTATTGTCATCTCGTAGACATGACTTCTTTTGATATGGATAATGATGGTTTGTGGTAGTTTACCATGCTTATATATGTGCCATCATTATAGTCTATGTCATCATACCCTGTTTACATTATAAGATTTGGAAGTCCTTTGTGATTTTGTGAGATCCCATGTGAAGTGCATTGGACGGGTCGTGCTAGCGGTGATAGTTCATGCTATTCGGCGAAGGTAGTTATCTTTCTCTCACACAAATAGAGTTGAAATATATTGGATGTGAGATGTTCCAACCAAGACTGTGCTTTTATTGAATTCTAGAGCATATGGTGAAGAAGTTACACGAAAGCCAAGGGTACCTTTTAAATCAAAGAGCTTAATCTAGTTGTGTTTTAATTCTTTTCTTATTTAAATTTGAAAAACAAACTTCAAACTCTTTTTAGAACATAAGTTACAAATAGAAGTTCACTTGATTGAAATCTTTCACTTTCCTTAGATCGATCCTTGTCTTACCACTACTACGTAGTGTTAATACATTGAATAAATAATATCTTTGATACACTTGCGACAAGCGTATCATGTATTGGGTTTAAGAGAATTTGGAAATTTTCCGCAAGAGCAGTTCTTTATTTCTTGCATTAAAGGTTTATTTGGTTTGGGATGTTACAGCTTGGTATCAGAGATCTAGGTTATAGATCTTGCATTTCAGTTGTAATTAAAGTGGTGTTGTACTTGAGGTGTGAGTCATTTGAGGTGACGTGATGAGTGGTGGTGATAGTTAGTAGTGGACCCTAGGTGATTGTGAGTGCAGAGATTTCGGTTTGAGTCGTGGTTGTAGGAGTGAATATGTCTTGAGGTTATAGGGGCAAGTTGAAAATTTTTGAGTTAAGTATGTGAAAGCCGAGTGTGTTGGTTATTTAGTGAGTCAAGTAGTAGAACTTGGGCATCACTAACATTTGTTCGCTAACAGTTGTGTTTGATGTGGTGGTGTATATTGTTGCAACAAGTTGAGGTGAAGGAGATTCAGTAATGAGTTCAGGAAAAGCAAATCAGTATGGCGAATATGGAACATCTAATCACAGCTTTGATTGTGCTTGTGGAGGTGCTAGTGGGGCAGGCAGTGGCCAGGAACACAGAGTCAAAATTAGTAGAAAATGTTCGGAGGTTAAATTCATCTGAATTTGGAGGATCAGTGTTGTCTAGTGATGTAGAGAATTGGCTTAGAGGCATAGAGAGGACTTTTGAGGTCATGGAAGTGAGTGATGAATGAAAGTTTAAGTTAGCATCGTACAATTTGGTGGGTGAGGCTTGAAATTGGTGGGATGCAATTAGGCATCAATTGTCGGCTCTAATACCGGGAGTAGTTCTAGCTGTGGATAGAGTGATTTCTTGGGATATTTTTGTTGGGAGTCTTAATGATCACCTTTGTTCGGACAGTTATAGATTTTATCAAGAGGCAGCATTCATAAATTTAAAATAGGAAGAGATGAGTGTGGCAGAATATGAGGCAAATTTTGTAGAGTTAATAGTGGAAATAGTTTGGGAAAATCTTGTGATGAGAGAAAGGAGAAGGGTGGAAGTCAACAATCAATAGTTAATAATCAGAGAGTGGCTCGATATTGTTTTAGATGCGGATCAGGAAGTCATAAGGTGATGGATTGTCCGAATAATGTGAGGGGCATTGTATGTTTTAGTTGCAATGAGAAGGGGCACATAGCGCCCCAATGTCCTAAACATCGGGTGATGCCTGAGGAAGTGGTGGGAGGAGTGTTGACCAAAAATGAAAAGGGAAAGAATGTTGTTTCATGCTCTTGAAGGATTCTTTCTTTGGCATCGCGAGAAGTGCATGAGTCAAAAAGGGGTACTGTAGGTATATTTTATTTGTGTTCGGCACTTTCGTTTGGAAGTATGTTTCATTTTAAATGTATCCATCTTGCAGAAATCTTGTGATTGCTTGCACATAAGCTTGTGCTAAATAAATAATTTACTTAGCATGGAATAGTGGAAAGTGTGGTGTGGAAAGCATGTTTAGAAAAATTTAAGGTGTAAATCGACATGTAGATGGTTGCTATATGAGTGTAAATGATTGTCTAAGTGTGGAATTTAGTTGCGTCAAACGGGTATTTTGTGTTAGCAAGGATTTGTCAATTTGTTCGACAGTTTTTTTAGTGCATGTCTAGTCTCTTGTATGATTTTGAGCTACTGCGGATTGCATATATGTTCATCTTTTTGGAAGTAACTGAAATCATGAGTACATGTTGCTTATGCTTATTTTGTGATCGTTTAAAAAGAGATGTTAGAAATCTATGAAAAATAATTTCGATTAAGTGGGTGAGTTGAATGAGAAAAGAGATAACCATGATGGCGTAATTTTGAAAGGTGAAGGTAAAGTGGGTTTACCAGAAAAATTTATATCGAGTTAAAAAGGCGAGTAAGTGTCATGAATTGAAATATGCTAATGTATGCTCGTGTATCGTACTTTTATATGATGGTGTGGCAACTATAGCATGATGTGTTATGCGTGTTCTGAGATTTGGAATAAGGGTGATTTTGTGTGAAGTGTGATTGAAAGAGGAAATTTTGTAAATGTGATTTGCATGCTATAAATTATGATAGTGGTGTTGATAAAGATGTGATTAAATACTCTTTTATGAGTTTATTTCTGAGTAAGTAGGTTATAGATGTGACTTGGATATTTTATCCTCAAGTATTGGGGAGTAATTAGTTACGAGATTTTGAGATAATTGCGTGATACCAGGCGATTGCCTAGCTAACATGCCTTCAGATTGGAAGTCTTGGGAATCAATTGGAAAACATGATACTCTTTGGAATGTCGGAGTAGAGAGTGGTGTCTTTGTTAAAGTTTGGTAAAATGATTGTTTCGTGTATCATAAGAGCTTGGTTACATTGTATTTTGTAAAAGGTATAAATTTTTGAATTAAGATTTCGGGGTCGAAATCCTATTAAGTGAGGGAGAGTTGTAACACCCGTCCTAATTAAATTCTATTAAATGAATTATTAGAGTTAATTTATATTTAGACTAATATAAATGGTTGCATGTTTATTGATATTAACATTCATGTAGTGAAATGCTTAGTACAAAGGGTGTTAAATCGTTTGTGGTTTCCGTACGAGAAAATGGATGTGTTGCATGGTGAGGTATATCTTTGTTGTACTTTCATGATCGGCGGAGGTCTATGGTGGTTTAGAGGTCATCATGTATAAAAATAGGACTCTCGAGGTTATAGATGATGTTGATGACTCTAGTGTGGGGATTGTTTGGAAGTCTTAGGTGAGATCCGGGAAGGTCAGAAATCGTTGTGATGGAGTCTTTGGATATCTAGAATATGGAGTAATTGTATGAGGTGTATTGGTATGTAAAGCCTAAACTTATTTGAGAAAGTCGGTAATGTAGTCAAGGTGATTTGAGGTTAGGTGTTAAATCCTCATAAGAAGTTTGGAGATGTTTTTGGTGGAGTTCTTAATGCCTTTCAGTGTCTAGATTGGTGAGGAAATGTTTGAGGTTGAGGTTGCGAGTGTAAGGTAGTGAAAAAGATTGAATTTGGGTCTTTTCGTGGGTGCTCATCCGGATCAAGCGCGGTGGTCGTCTGGACGAGGATGGCAGATGCTCGTTTTGTTCCGTAGTGAAGTTGTCACAACCCATCCCGATCTCGGAATGAGTCCATGACCGGCCAACGAGCAAGCTCGCTAAAGGCCTAATAAAAGAGTTGAAGAATTCCTTTACAACATTAATATGCGGAAGCGCGTGAACAAAACCCAGAGCAGTGATATAAATGTTCTCATTAACTTCCCAGGATTACATCATAAGGCTTGAAAGATAGCCAATTCATCAAAGGGTACAATGAATAGATATCCAAAAACATCTCTAAGCATACGTTGCCTCATCATTCTTCATTCTGACCTGAAAATGGTTTTAGAAAACGCATAAGCTATAAAGCTAGAGTGAATTTCTACATACTGCAGTACAAGTTTCATGGATTCACATTGTTCCCTGCAAGATTAGTTCCACAGACAAAATATGGCTCAAAGGCTCAATAATAATATCATTGCTTTTAAATAACAATTCTTCCTTTGCTTTGATTTCCATGCCAACCTGTAATTCACAGTATATCATAAATTCAACCTTTATTGAATAGGTCCATCTTTCCTTTTTCTCAGTAATTTGCCCCTGTCATATGAGCATTCATGCTTTCACATTCGTGCTTCCGCTTGTGTCGTATAAGCGTATGCACAATAGAATTATACTTGTGTCGTATAAGCATATTCATTTCCAACACTTATGCTTCTGTGGTATAAGCATATTCAAATCATTGTGCCTTATGCTTCTGTCGTATAAGCATATCAATAAC
>NMUG010000779.1:0-20270 GCA_002855965.1 Monotropa hypopitys | reverse complement strand
GTTATGTCCGGAAAAGCAATGACGAACACAAAGAAGGGAAGACAAAAAGAGTACTTCTTTGGATAACACTAAAAGAACGTATTACAATATGGGGGGTCCGTTCAGCATTCGCCGGATCAAGGGATCATGGGGATAAGCTCTTCACCCTGGTTTGCCTGGCATGCATTGGGTCTGGCGGTCGGTGTCCTGCGCCGGTCGATCCATTTGTCAAGATGGCCCTATCGGACCAGATGCTCCAGGTAGACTTTGAAGGGGAGGCAGGATGTTGTGAAGTGTCCCATTTCCCGGTGGTAAGTGCAGTAGGCCTTACCGTTGGGGTGCCTTTCTCCCAACTTGTGATCCGGCTCTCTGAAGAACGGCTCGTCCCTGATCAGCTGGAGGACGATGTAGATTGGCTTTGTAAAAACCGTAGTCTCCGCCACGTAGTCCTCCGGTTTGGGGGCCCTACTATCCCCTGTTTTTACCATGTTGATCTGCCTCCGGTTGTGCTGGGCGGGGGCAGGCCGTGCCTGAGACGATCGGATAGAGGCACGCTCGGCCAGAAGGTCCTCCAGTTGATAGAACTTGTCAAGCATCTTCATCAGGTCATCTATGTTCTCCGCAGGATGGAGCATAAGCTCCCGGAGCATGGGGCTTTCGGATTCCAAGCCCATCTTGAAGGAGGAAGTGGCGACTTCCTGATCACAGTTTTGGATGTCGTTGTAAAGCTCCCAGTATCGGTCGGCATATTGCCGGAGAGTCTCGTCCGGTCGCTTACGGAGGCTGATCAGAGAGTCGACCTCTTTTTTCTGCTTGCCGCTTGTGACAAAGCGGGCAAGGAAGGTCATCTCTAGATTTCTGAAGCTCCGGACTGACCGGGAAGGAAGATTGTTGAACCAGAGTGAGCCCAAAGTGCCAAGGCTCATAGGGAAGACCTTGCACAGGACGGTATCACTTGAGGAGTAGAGAGCCATTATCTGTCGGTAGTAGATGAGATGGGTGTAGGCGTCGGTTTTTGGATCGTACCTTGTGAATTTGGGCAAACTGATGCCAGTAGGAAGGACGGCCGAGTCGATGGTTCGGGAGAAGGGGGAGAGACTGAGCTGCTCCAGGCGAGCATCGACAGCCTGAAGGGCCTGCCCAGAGGGATGCTCGGCATGGTGGTCCCTTCGGTGGCGCCGATTCTCCCTTTGATCGTCGTTAGATGCCGGAGAACGGTGTCGGTACCTTTCTTCCCGGTCCCGATGGCGCTTCTCCCTCTGCTGACCGGAGTCCTCTGTCTCCGGCCAGAAGTCTTGCGGGTGGACCTCAACGAACTCCCCTCCTTCGTAAATGTAAAGAGGGACATACTCGTGACGCTTTGGGCACCTGTCGTTGCCATCCGAGTGGTCCGTCCGACGCTCTTGTCCTTCGGCCACTCCCTTTCCTTTGCGCTCCCTGTCTTCCCTTGATTTGCGCCTCCTCCGCTGCTGTACTGAGGATCATGAGGCGGAGTCGGCAACATTGGTGGCCCGAGCCACCTGTTCCCGAAGCTTGGCGATCTCCGCGTCTCTTTCTTTCAGCATCCGGTCCACGGCCGCAGCGTAGGCCGGTCCTAGCTCTGGCATAAGGCCGGTCGGAGAGGAAAAGAGCCCCACGGAAACATGCTGCGGGGGAGGCGGAGGAGGATCGATGGGAAGAGTGGGGTCTTGGGCCACCGGCGTAGTGTTAACGTCTTCCATGAGGGTAGCTAGAGAGAAGGGCAGACAACCGATTTCCACTGAGACTGGTGCTATGTCCCACCGTGAACGCCAATTGTGGTAACCTGTTTCTGCCGGAAGCTTCTCTACGGCCGCTGAGCCTTCGGAAGCGGGAAGTCGGTTTCGTTCGGTGGCTTGTGTGGTCCCTACAGTCAAACAAAGGGGTCCTCCTGTTTGGCTCCTGCAAAACAAGAATTAGTTCCCGCCGGCGGGGTTTTACCAACGGGGCCTCCGATGCTTAAGTTAGCGACTGTTTGGGAAGATAAAGCAATGATCGAAGGAGGCCGGACGGTAGCGGTCGGGGATCCAAGTTCGGGGTCAGGACCAGGGATCCCTTGAACAGTGCCCATAGGGGGTATTTATAGGGGAATGTTGGCTTGGGGCTCACGAATATTGAGTGGGCCGTACGTCGAGGGCCCAAGGGTGGGCCTGGACGGTTGGTGGACCGGGTTGAACCGTACGGACGGGGCATCTCGGATGGATCCCTACGATAGTGACAGGAGGGTAGTCCCCCGGGTGGTCTGGCGCATTTGGCAGTAAGCCGAGAGCAGTGGCGAAGTGTCACCGGAGGACTCCTGCCCGGACGTTGGCCGTCGGCCAGGCTGCGGGCCTTTCGGCCGTGGACACCTAATGATCGGTGCCCCTGCACTTGGTTCTGTGAGTCGTTGATGGTCCGGACACTGATGGCCGGTCACAATGCGGGAACCTCGGGTTTGGATGGGCCGTATGGCCGACTCGCAGGTAATAATTTTCTGCGGCAGTTCACGATCCTCAGGGCATGGGTCCGGTCACCACAACTTCTCTTACCTAACGTTATAACCAGAATAAGTCTTATTTGATCTTTTGGACAGAAATAGTTTGTAGCATGTTGGTTGAGAAAAGTTTCATTTGCATGGAATTTCTAGTCATGAGATCATTATCAACTTATATAGGACCTTCTTTAGTGTCACAATGTGCGGAATGTTTTTTTTTAATTTACATATTTTTTGCCCGCATATATGAGAGTTAGAATATGCACCCTTGTTTCGAGAGTCTTATTTGTTGAGTACATGACACGGAGAAAATTAAAGTCGAGACTCAGTGCAGATAGACTTTTGGGTTGTTGTCTCACTTGCGACGAAAAGCCTTGCTCACACATTTTAAATGTAGTTTCCATGACTTGTTCTTATACTTGCTAGCATTATGAACTTTGTTTTCCCACTTATCTTTTTAAGGATTCATATTCCATTCTTATCTTTTGAGATTTACCTCGCATATTTTGGTATGCCATATAAAAGTGATTTGCTGTGTTTTGTGGGTTGTCGATGATGAAAACCCTCATAAGACCTTACTCATCCTACCGGGGCCACCCGAGGGTTTAAAGGACATACTTTCACTTTTGTTAGTTAGTTGTTCTTAAGATTGAGTATTAGTGTGAGTTTTCTCGGTACTAGCAAATGATAAGTTGGGGGATGTGATAGACACTCAATTTTGCATATTTAGAGTGTCTTCATATTCCATATTTTGTTATAGTATTAGTTTATTTATTTCTAATTAATTCACATTTGCATTTAACGGTTTTTCTAGCTCTTACAAGTTTCCCGACACTCAATGGCGATTTTCATGGGCTCAAAAATGTAGCCCTAAATGAGTCCGAAAGCCCCAAAGATTCTCCACATATGTAGGATCAATTTTAAAACCAAAAGGATCAAAGTATGAAGTTCAAATGAAGACTCGAGCCAAAACTTCCAAAATTAACCAAAAATGACCAAATCGGCCAAACATTCACCCTCTGGCCCCTTGAACTCATTGGGAAACCTTGAACTGGTTGGGGAAAGTTTCCACCAATTGGGGAAAAGTTTACACCGATGCAAACCTCCTCTGTTGTGTTTTGGGGTGTTATACATTATTTCATTGCATCGGTTCACCGTTTTCTTGCACCGGTGCAAGGATTTTTAACGCTATAATAGGAGTAGGAATTTGTTGAGTTTTGATTAGACTTGTATGTGACATCTTAGTTTATTTTCTAGCACTTTGCAAGAATTTGTTTTAGCATCTAGTTTCTTAACTTCTACACACTTCACAAAAAAACAGGCTTAAGTCGCTTGTGAGTCACACCTTAGTTGTCTAGATGGCTAGTTTAGTAGAGTCTTATTCCCAGGTGAGATTAGAGCCTTCCCTTCCCTTGGAGTGGTGTCAAGTAAACTAAAGTACTCACGAAGAAAAAATACTACTCATTGTTTGATCTCATTATTCTTGTCGTTTAGCATTAGAAATTCACTATTATTGATATATCTTTTGGGTTTAGCATGTACGATTGATGTTGGCCTTAGGAAAGGATTATAGGCGATCTTTGACATTTGAGTCAGTTTGTTTCGTTCTTGCATTTACCCCTTGCAAGCCCATTTGAGCTTTTTACATGAACCTTTTTCTTGTTGAGCCACAAAGTCCCTATTTTGTCTTGAGAATGGTTGAAAAGCATGTGAAAGTTGTATTTGAAGATATAAACTGGTTTATATCTGTGCTTATTGTTGGCATACCATTTCCTTGAAAAACATACACGAAATATTCCAAAAATGGAAAACCAAATAAGTTGGGGGTCACCTATTCTCTTGTAAAGAAAGAAACACTTGTTCTTTAAATTATTGGGATGTATTGGAGGTTGAGAAATAAAGAAGAAAAAAGTGAATAACATAGTTGAAAAGTAAATAAAAATGAGAAGCAAGTTTGATGATGAGGGCCCTGTCTTTTAGGTTGCCCTTTACTTGTGTATATGGCATATTATCAAGCATTCAATGTAAAACCTTTACCCCAATACACTTCTCTTACCTAACGTTATAACCGGAATAAGTCTTATTTGATCCTTTGGGCAGAAATAGTTTGTAGCATGTTGGTTGAGAAAAGTTTCATTTGCATGGCATTTCTAGTCATGAGATCATTATCAACTTATATAGGACCTTTAGTGTCACAATGTGCAGAATGTTTTTTTACAATTTGCATATTTTTTTCCCACACATATGAGTGTTAAAATATACACCCTTGTTTCAAAGAGTCTTATTTGTTGAGTGCATGACACAGAGAAAATTGAAATCGACACTCAGTGCAGATAGAATTTTGGGTTGTTGTCTCACTTGCGACGAAAAGCCTTGCTCACATATTTTAAATGTAGTCTTCATGACTTGTTCTTATACTTGCTAGCATTATGAACTTTGTTTGCCCACTTATCTTTTTAAGGATTCATATTCCATTCTTATCTTTTGAGTTTTACCTCGCATATTTTGGTATGCCATGTAAAAATGATTTGCTGTGTTTTGTGGGTTGTCATTGATGAAAACCCTCACAAGACCTTACTCATTCTACCGGGGCCACCCAAGGGTTTACAGGACATATCTTTCACTTTCGTTAGTTAGTTGTTCTTAAGATTGAGTATTAGTGTGAGTGTTCTCGAGACTAGCAAATGATAAGTTGGGGGATGTGATAAACACTCAATTTTGTATATTTAGAGTGTCTTCATATTCCATATTTTGTTATAGTATTAGTTTATTTATTTCTAATTAATTCACATTTGCATTTAACGGTTTTTCTAGCTCTTACAAGTTTCCCGACACTCAATGGCAATTTTCATGGGCTCAAAAACATAGCCCTAAATGTGTCCGAAAGCCCCAAAAATTCTCCACATATGTAGGATCAATTCTAAAACCAAAAGGATCAAAGTATGAAGTTAAAATGAGGACTCGAGCCAAAACTTCCAAAACTGAACAAAAATGACCAAACTGACCATAAATTCACCCTTTGGCCCCTTGAACTGATTGGGAAAGACCTTGAACTGGTTGAGGCAAGTTTACACCAATTGGGGAAAAGTTTACACCGGTGCAAACCTCCTCTGTTGTGTTTTTGGGTGTTGAACATTGTTTCATTGCATCGGTTCACCGTTTTCTTGCACCAGTGCAAGGAGACCCTGAGTGGTTCTTTTTAATCCAATTAAGGGCTTTTGGATTTTGTAAGGTAGGGGGACTATGTATACTTGTATTATATTTATGAAGTTTTTATATAGTTTTAGGATTAGAAGGGGTGAGAGCTTCTCTCTAGCTCCCCTTTGTATTCTCTTCTTCTCTCCTCATTTGAGGATTTTCTATGGGGTTTGGGAAATTTTACTCTTCATTAACCATGTATGTATCTCTCACATATCTATATTTATGTAATTTATTTTGAAGGTTATGTGTAAGAATTTCATTTTTCATTTATCCAAGTTATGTTTTATTTATATTCTTGTTATTTCTTGCATTAGAATATGTTGTATGGAGGTAACCTCCTTGGTTTGGTCATGTGATGACCAACACCCTAAGACCTAGGTCCATGTTATTCTTCTCCTAATTTTGGGCTTAATTATGTGGTTATGTATGACTTAATTCATGATTTAAGGTCTTAACATAGTAGTGTTAATCACCTTGATTGAGTGTTGCCATTAATTTGGTACATACAATACTTGGTGCGATGTCTTGCTAGGTGTTCGACAAAATGGCCCACTGTATTAATTATCATAGAAATCACTAATCTTTAGATATAATTGCGGTCTTGAGGTTTTATTGGAATTAGGAGTATGTAGTTTATCCAAATTAGGTCTAAGCCGAGGATTGTTAACCTCCTTGATGGGTTGTTGACAATTTCATTGGCACAATCCATGCTTGAAGCTATGTCATTCTAGGTGTTGGATAAAATGTCCAATAGAACCAAATTCTAGCTCCCATTCCATTTCTTGACCCATGACATGTGCTTGAGTGACAAATATTTCGTGTGAGATCCTAGATCGTGATTCTCACTCATGTTGTCATAGAGAACATATTCTAGATTAGGTGTTACAAATTCCTAGACCATTCTGCTTAGTTAATTTAGTTTAATTCATCTTATTGTCTTATATTTTTGTTTCTTAATCTAAATCAAAACCAATCCATGGGTAGAGTACTTCTGTCTCATTTGCAAAATAGACCCTCTCTACAAAGCAATCTCTTTGATTCGCTTGAATTCCCTGTGGACTGACCCTAGACTTATCACTAGCTAATGCTAAGTGTTTATTTCCTTGTCTTATAAATTTCTAATGTGATCGCATCCCCATCGAGTGACAATGCATGTCGGGAGCAATAAAAAACTAACACCACTCATTTTACTTGATTGATTCAACTCCGTTCTACTCCTCCTTGAACTCCTTTGCTGCTCATTAAATCCTAAATATCTTTTCCTATTCTCTTATACATATCCACCATATCTTCATAATCCATTTCCTTATATGACGTTAACCTTGAAGCCACACTAAACAACAAACCACTACAAAATATCCTACACTTCTTTTTCTCCGAATAAACCTTATCACTCGCATACCTAGATAGAGCTACAAATCTTGCCTTATATTTTTCTACACACAAATCTCCCTTTTTGAAACTAATAACATTCACCTCTTACTCAAATTTACAACTCTCTGGACAATAATGACCATTAAATACTTTTACAAACATCTCCCATGTTATAACCCTAGGCACTACTGGTACTACCCCTAGTAACAGTGCGGACAGCTGGCAAATAATTTCCTCCCAACAACTCAACGCCTTGCATTTCAAACTAAATGATGATAAAAACCTTTTGCATATCAGACACACCCATTATATTAAAAACTCTATCCACTCATCTCAATTAATTATCCTCTACACCAAGTAACACCGTTTCCTCAAACTCAAATGAATGCAATTTTCTAAATCTTTCTAATAACCTCGTACATATACCTCCACCTACTGCCTTCACCATATGCCATTGTTGAAATGCCACTTGATTTTTTCTAAATTGTGCAATTTCTGCAATGATGCGATCCACATATCCAACAACTTGTGGATTCCCCGGAGCTCAAGGTTGATTCATTGTACCCTCACCTGACCCATTGAATACAGTATCATCCGAATGCAAAGAATCCATACTAGATCTCTTGAGATAACATTTATCATATCCAACATCGAACACAACCATTAGCAAATATATGTGTTAGTGATGACTAATACTAATCGCTTGACTCACTTACCACACCCAACATACTCAACTCAACACTCAACAACCTAGTGTCCACTACTAACTACCACCATCGACTACCACCACTAACACACAACTCAAAATCTCACCAACATATACTCGGCTACCAAGCTATCATGCTCCATCCTGACACGACCCCAATGAGGCCCATGCGGATATGAAGACATGACATTCAATGTCATGTCTGCATCAATAACACACTTTTCACAAAATAATAATAAACAACATCTTAGCTAACCAGCTCAAATATGCAATCGACACATGGAAAGACTTATATTATACAATTAAACAATCCCTTACAACATAACTAAAAATTTCTTAAACATTATTATAAGATACAACAGCAATTTAAAATATGCTGAATATATCACCAAAAACCAACTCCTGACATCACACCTACCTGCCACAACACCGCACAAGACTAACCAAGCCACCCAAATTGTAGTGAACACGAACCCAAGCTCCTTAGTCTAGATTCCCAAGAAACATAAAAACAATAAAGAAATCCAGGAGTTTGTTAGATGTGACAAATCATATATGCCAACACTAATAACCAAAAACAATAAATATTTCACAATTTATCAACAACAAGATAATCAACAATAATCTCAACGCCACACTTCTCTTATACTTTACACATTCACAACTTTACATTCACATCTTTATATTCACAACTTTAGTATCCAACTCTTATATATATATCTATTGCCCAACTCTTATAAACAAATGCATCTGCTTGACATGAATATTGCATCATGTATATAGTTTCGATGACTAGCAGCCTCAATGACTAGAATGATACATGGTCTCGAGGACCAGAATTATTTTATTATTAGCCCTTTATATTAGCATTATATCATGCTATTAATAAATATTTTAGTATAACACCTCTTAACATACCATATACACGACCAACAACAACAACACACACACACATACACAATACCAACAACTCGCACAACATATATATGTTCCACAACATGCTTCAATATTCAACAACTATTATCATGCTTGTACTTAAATAATAGCACTAACAACATTGCATAATATACAACTAAACTCACACATCCACGTGTATGAATTGCATAACCAACAGACTCACCAATACTTTTTACACTGTGAAGATTACTATTGTTTTGGAATGTCGAACATATTCACCTTTCCACATGTACCAAAATTAATCTTTCAATACTAACAATTCATAATATAATTACAATAAGCAATGTATGATGTTTTTAATATAAATTTCATCAACTACTTAAACATCTCTAAAACGTCGTATTCATACTCCATTTAATGATTTTAGACAACCTTAAACCAATCACACAAAGTTAAGAAACAACCTCAAACCAAAGTCTCAACTTACCACCGACCGGTAGCAGAACCGGTACCCTACCGGTATGTCAGCCAATATACAAGCCTGTGTGCCAATCCCTCCTCACTCTCAGAAAAAATCTTTGGGCCTTACATAATCTCACCGGTACCCATACCATATACCACCCGATATGCTGCCCGGCATACCGGTGTTTATACAGGTGCCAATTGACTTTTTTTTTTTGCATTTTTCAACTTACGAATTGTATGAAAACCTCGTTAAACCTAATATTTTATTTAATATCTAGCATGAAAATACAACCCTTATGTCTCCTAGGACCCTAGAAACATCAGACCAACTCCAGTTTGCAAATAAACATGGTTTAATCTTATTTTGGACATGATTTCATGAGAAAGTTAAGAAAATCCACATTTTTATTTAACCATTACATACATATAGATTTCCTACTGAATTTAGGTGTCTAAGGCATGATATTACTTAACAAATGATGCTCCAATCTTCAACAAAGAACCACTTACCTTCTCTCTCTCTCTCTCTCTCTCTCTCTCTCTTTAAAATTGTGAAAGAAATGACTTGCATGAGTTCGGCCAAATTGGTACATATATGATATATAAATCACCCATACACTCACTCAAGTTACAATCCCCTACACTCACTCCCACAATAACAAGCATATACTTCATCACTTATAATTCCAATGTCTACTCCTCATCACAACTACCATGGAATTCCTCCTAACATTCCCATGAACTGCTCTTCACCACAACTACACCATCGCAAATAATCATTATTTATATTACCAGAATTAAATTCCAACACGTCAATTATTATTTTACCACATCAATACAATGTCCACACTTCACACCATATTACTACGAAAGTATTTATATAATTTCCAAACATTTTATTATTTTCATTAAAATAGTTATTTCATGCTACAGGTGATACAATTGTTGTCATGCCCCTTCCTGTCACAACACCAATGGGTCCTGCACAAGCACGAATACATGACGTCCTGTGCCACACCAATGCCATAATTCTGACATTCCAAAGAAAGTGTCTCAACAACACTTGCTAAATCAAGAGAAACTACAATAACTACTACACACTTACAAGACTATCACTTTTAAATTTTCTATTTTATTCCAACACTATAAATGTATCAACTACTTCGACATCAACAGCTCTGTTGAACAATGATATACAACTCCCAAATAATAAAATAGAACAACTTCAAATACATCTCGAGACTTGTTACAATGTTATAACATTATAAACCTATATCAATACCTTGAAACTACTCTCCAAGGTACTAGCTCCAATACCCTCAAACTATAGTGGACCAATAGCTAATCCAACATGAATATGGATTTTCGATAAGATAAACAACAAAGAAAATCCAAGAGTGTGTTAGATACAATAGACGAACTAAGAAATAAACAAACTTAAAGTAATCAATAATCCAATTCTTGACATTAAATCCTACACAATTACAACTCACGCCCTTCGAATAGTCACACACATTGTATGCCATGATTAATATAATGCATACACATCTACTAACTTAAGGCAATTCAGCCATGTATATCAAATTCAACATATTTCACAACTCTTTCACTTGTTATCGTGTAACATAGACTTTGGATTGATATTCGAGTCAATAAAGATCTTTGATTTGATATTCAATTCATCACAACTCTTTGTTTGATATTGGATTCATCACAATTCTTTATTTATTCTTTATTTATTGTTCATTCATATATCCAAGGGTAATCGTCCACATTATTCATTGATTTGGCATCGCTCACCATTCGATGGTTAGATAAACAATGTTATTCGACAATATGTCTGTTGGACCATAGTAGTATGTCCCATCTAAACAAGTATGTCTACTTGTAATGAACATTTATCATATGTTCATATCACACCATCCAACTTTACAAGCCATTCCAAAGCAATCCTTAGACCACATCATTTATCATATGCTTAATACAATTGTTTCAATATAGCATGTATCATATGCTAATAACATGACAACATATGACCCAACTCTCTTATCAGTGTTTTATAATATGTTTGTAACATGCCAACATATGGCCCAACAATGATCATGCTCGTATTGACAAAATGGAAAGCACCATCGAAGAACTGCATAACATGGTCGCTGCCTTGACCATTGTGATCTAGAATCAAGACCAGGAAGTTGTTGCTTCTCCTCGGCCAGTCCCAGAACCTGTAGTTGAAAATGGAAATAATGTGATGGATGACTTATTTGGTCCTGAAGAAGAGAAAATTTACCAATTCAATCCCAGAGTCCATGCTCCACCCCCACCCCCACGAGTAGTTGCTGACAATCGCCAAACCCTAGAGGCCCAGATGGCCGAGTTAAGGAAATCACTACTTTGGTCCAAAGAGGATGGAGAGTTCGTTCTGGACTCTGCTTGTTCCCTGATGCCCGTCTGCCCGCAAATTTTAAAATGCCCGATGTCAGTAGATTCAATGGGACCGGGAGCCCCAATACCCATATGAAAGCTTATATTGGAACTTTTTGCCCAATGGGGCTCAGTGATGAACTTCTTGCTCAATTTTCCACCGATCTCTGACCGATATAGCCCTTGAATGGTTCATGTCCCTGGAATCCTCAAACAAGAAGTCTTGAAAAAACATCTTCCACGCTGTCGTAAAGCAGTACGCCTATAATATGCAGATCAAAGTTACCGTTCGCGATCTCGAGACAACGAGGATGAATGTGAAAGAGATGTTCACTGATTTTGTGAATCGCTGGAGGAAAAAGGCTGCCAAGATGACGAACAGATCCGAATAAGTTGACCAAGTTTGTATGGTGGTCAAGAATTTGCAACCTGTCTATGCCAGGAATCTTGTGACCCAATACATCTTGACTTTTAAGCACCTCCATCAAGTAGGGCTTTCGATCGAGGAAGGCATCCATATAGGATTTTTGGAGAAAATGAGCCCAGAAATAGATGACCATTTGTTGGAAGCAGTAGTAGTGAGAATAGCAATCGTCCCAATACTATCAATGTTGTCAATGCTCAGCCACCCAAGATGAAGCGCACCTTCACTCCCCTTGGATCCCCTATGTCTCTCGTTTGTGAGCGCCTTCGGGAGAAGCAACTGCTGAAACCTTTGGATCCTCCCCGTAATCCGCCTGCTGGCACTAACCAAACCAAATTCTACTTGTACCACCAGTACCATGGTCACATCATTGACCACTGCCCTCACCTCCACCACGAGATCCAAGATTTAATTGATAACAAGACTATCCCCGCTCTTAATGCCTGGCCCAATGTCATCAACAACCCCATGCCAAATCATTATCAAACCTGCTGGAATGTGAACCATATACAGGTAGCCATCTACACCATCCTTTTTTACCCCACCAGTCTCATCGTCCCCATTGGCTCTCCCCGCCCTATTTATGACATGCCTGAGGATACCTTCGAGATCAACCTGATTATGGATGATGATACCAGGGCCATATAGTAGGATATACGACACAGATTTTTGGAATCACAACGTCCATCAGTACCCCATATTGAACCCTTTATCCCAAGTGATCTCCCTTGGGAGTGTAATCTGGAGGACGAAGCAAGAAGGCTAGCAAAAATTGTGGCTGGAAAAGGCCAATGAATGAAGCTATAAGTTTGAAAGTCAATGCATTTGAAGGGGATGCAGTTGTTAACACCATCAGTTTTGAAGAATTTTAGGACCTGCTTGTGGGAACAAAAACAGGAGAATCCTCGAGACTGTAAGTTGAAGAAAAAGCAATACCAGAAGACCAAAAACCCATGTTCAACCCATTTTAAAAAGATAAAACAAGGCTCACCAAGGATTTGTGAGTGCAGGAAACTGTAGATCATCTGACCCAGAGCGGTCGAGTATTTAGGGCAGTTGACCTATATGCCGAGGAACCCGTTGGAGTAGTACTTGTGGCCCCTATTCGGGATACACCTGAGGAAGATTCTCATGACGATGAAGTGCTTAAGCAACTGCACAAGATTAATGCCAATATTTATATTTGGCAAATGCTCGAAGTTTTGAGAAAGCACAGGAAAGCTATAATAGAAGCACTCAGCAAGATTGAGGTGTCAATTGAAAGTCTCCCTGATCAAGTTATGGCCATGCTGACCACCAGAAAAGTTATTGAAGCCCTTACTTTCACAGAAGATGACTTTCCCCCAGAAGGAACTCACCACAACAAATCCTTATACATAACTATCGAAACCGGTGGAAAGAGCATCGGGGATGTTCTGGTTGATAATAGGTCTATCCTAAATGTCTGTCCACTCTGCATTGCATATTGCCTTGGCTTAAAGCATAAAGATTTCTCTCCATCAGTCAGGGAGTTTGGGCATATGATAACACCCGTCGAGACATGGTAAGCATTGTAAATCTTGTTCTACAAATTGGAGAAGTTCTAGATTTTGAAGTAGAGTTCTAGGTTTTGGATATCCTGGTCTCATTCAATCTGCTCTTGGGGAGACTATGGATCCATCACTCTGAGGTTCAAGTTGTCGTGTCCACGTTGCACTAAAATATCAAAATTTTAACTTCCGGAGGGATAGTCACCATCCACGAGGATTCATCCTTGCATTCTCCATCTCAAGATAGTCCACCTCTGTTAGAAATTAAGCATTACAACGACGATATATTGGTAATTGCCTTCTCTTTCGAGCAAACCCAGGACGTACAAGCTTTGATGATGGAGGATGGTTTTATAGTCAACCATACTGCCTTAACCCTGATGCAAAAGATGAAATACTTCCCTGGACTTGGTTTGGGATGCCATTGTCAAGGAATCCCTGAATTCCCTGGTTTTCCCCACTTTGCCCACCACTTTGGCCTTGGATATGACCCTAGCTCATTGGATATTGCTGGAAAGAACTTGGAGGCTCGTTAGAGGTCAAAGGAAAAGGCAATGGCTGCTGTACCGATATCATTTGTGAGGGATAGCCACGGAGATTGCTTGTATGGGATGGTTGTGTTTGAAGAAGGGGGAATGCTAATTGAAATAGGACCTTTGATGGAAATCGCCGTTGGCTATCTTGGGAAGCCTTTTTGACCGGGAACTAGAAAAAGAAACGTAAAAGGTGTTTTGTATTGAGTAAAAAAGATAAAATGGTATTTGAGTTATAAATATAATAGATGTGTTTTAAAAGGTGTTGTGTGAGTAGAAAAGGCTGATTTCATAAAAGGAAATGTTTTTGGAAAAATGTGTGTGTGTTTTAAAAGAGTTGGTGATCTTTAGCTATTTTTACTTTTTTATTTATGCTTTTCATTTAAGTATTCACCAGTTATCGTCGCTGATTCACGCTTGTGCCTTTATTTTTAGGCGCTCGGAGCTAGAGTCCACAGTCCAATCCTACTTTTTGTGTTTTGGTGGTCGTCATAGTTGTGTAGCAGTGTTGAGTCTTTTATTTATTTCTTTATTTGAAAGGATGTTTAGCTCCCACCTTGAGTCAGCTTTTCAATTTGGTGGTTGAGATGTAGTAGTTGTTGTAACAGATCAGTGGTGTTGTAGTGGAGTTTTTATCGAACATGTTGTCCATGAGTTTCTTTTATTTATTTTGAGTATGTACCATCAGAGTTTATTTTATCAGAGATTTATAATTATAGTTCTTTGTGGCAAATCCTTGTGAGAGTCTATTCGCATAAACTGTGCCGTCCAATTTCCTTGATTAGGTGTCATATGTTAAGCTGTGCAGATGTGGTATATCAATGGTTAGATATAGACGTAAATAAATCATTTATAGAAGTCTCTCAATATTTTTCATTCATAAAATTTTTGAAAAACAAGTGAGAGTTCAGAGAAATGGTTACGTATAGGCTTGTAGAATAAGTATATACAGAAGTGATATTCGTAATGAAGTTGTTTAGTCCTTGTATGGGTTTAATCAATTTCAAACAAGTTGCAATTAAAATGTGAGGTAGAGATTTTGTAAAAGGGAGAGTTTGAGGGAATTGTTCGTGGGTATAAAAGGGAGAGGTGAGGATACTGATTTAGTTGCAGAATTTAAATTGAAGAAAAAAGATGATAAACAGTAGCAGTGGCTGAGGAGGAAGAGAAACCCAAGTGCGATAGGAACTTTGGAATTTTGATTCTTCAATTTGAGGTAATGTTTTCAAAATCCGTTTAAATAGAGTTGTTCTAAATCATGTCTAGTATATATGTTCCAAATTTAAGAAGAATTGGATTAGATTTGATAGGGTAAATCGAGAAAAATTAGAAAATCAAACAAAACACATGTTCTGCGATTTTCACCAGATGGGCTCAAGGACCGATCTATACACCGGTCGATACACCGGATCCACCGGTGTATCTGCCGGTGCATCTTCCGGTGGGTGCAGAATTTTGGCAGTAAGGTCTTTTTCATGGGAAATTGGCTCGGGTCTTGTTTTAAAGCTTCGAGAATCATTTTTGAGTACATGACCGGCCAACGAGCAAGCTCGCTAAAGGACTAAGATAAAAGAGTTAAGTAATTTCTTAATAATATAATTATGCGGAAGCGTGTGAACAAAGACCAGAGAGTGCATAGATGTTCTCATTAATACTTCAGGATTACAACATCAGGCTTAAGATAGACAATACAACATAAGTAAATCATTATTAAAAGGTCTCCAAAAAACTCAAAAACATAATACTGCCAATTCATTCCTCCTATTGACCTGAAAATAGTTTTAGAAAATGCATAAGCAATAAAGCTAGAGTGAATCGCTACATACTGCAGTACAAGTTTCATGGATTAACAACACCATTCCAGAAAGATTAGATCCATAATAAAAATATAGCTCAATGGCTTAAATTTCCATAGCAATAAAAATGCTTTACCATAATCCTCAACTTTTCTCATTTGCAGTGATATAGTCCAACCTGTATATTTATTTCCAAATCTGCAATTCAACATTTATCCGTCGTCGTATAGATTAATCATTCAATCATTCCTTTTAATTCATTCCATTTGATTTGCCCTTGTCGTATGAGCATTCGTCATCTCATAAATATCTATTCTTTCGCATGTGTCGTATAAGCGTATTCTTTTTATAATATCATATTTGTGTCGTATAAGCATATTCATTTTGTAGCATCATGCTTGTGTTGTATAAGCATTTATTCTATATTTAGGTCTTATGCTTGTGTCGTATAAGCATTTATTCTACATTTAGGCTTTATGCTTTTGTCATATAAGCATTTCAATAACTGGCTCATATTCGTGCCTTTGTCGTATGAACACTTTATTACCGTTTCATCTCCATTTCAATTTTTTTTCTTTATTTCATTATAATCCCTACCGTATGGATTTATCAAATCAACAATTCATCTTGTTCATCCATGTGAAAATAGAGATTTGTGCTTATTCCATTTTCTCAAAACTCTTTGGAAATAAGATAACATTCTTTGTAACGACCTGTATTTTATAAAAGTATTTTCGGAAATTAAATCGTCTCGTAAATTAGATTCGGTATCTTGAATTATTTTATCTTAAAATCTTAGTATGATTTTAAGGTGGTTGACCCTAGATTATGATAGAAAATTCGATTACGAATCCAACGCAATTTGAATCACCTCAATCGGATGTCAGACGAAGAATTTATGATTGAAATACTCTTGGAAGTTTTTTTTTTTAAATTTTGGAAATTCCCTCCAAAGGACCGGTCTCCCTTAAATCAAGGGACCGGTCTCTCTTGAAGTAGAAGGGTGCCGAGTGTAGAGGGACCGGTCTACAAAAAATCAAGAGACCGGTCTCTGTTGAGGCAGAGAGGTTGGACGATGGAGAGACCCGTCTCCCAAAAATCAAGAGACCGGTCCCCATGTGTATTTTTCTGGCAGCTTTTGTTTCATTAAGGGGCAAACTTGGTACTTCAAGTGGGGGAGTATATATACACTAAAGGGTCCAAAAATAGGTCATCTCTCTCATTTTTATGAACCCTACTCTCTCTACCTCCATTCCATATATCCTCTCACTTCTCTCTAGGATTTGAAGACTTTCTAAGGGGATTTTGAAGAAATCCCAAGAACAAACGTCGTTCTACACATCGAGAGCTATCCGGGAAGCACCATAGCTCATCCATTCATCAAGTTTCAAATTTTCAGATTTTTGGGAAAGCTCCTTGAGGTAGGAAATGTCTATTATTTAGTGTGTTCTTGATTGTGCCACTCCCCATTCCTTTGTATGAGCTTCAATTTTAGTCAATTTCATGTCTAGGTGTATAATCTCGAAATTGACCTAGGGTTTGGTGTTGAATCATAAAATTGGTTGAGGAATTTTGAGTCTCTAGTGTTTAATTGCAATTCTATGAAGTCAATTTCATGTTTGAGTATTTTGGGTGAAAACCCCCAATTTTGGGAAAACTCTAGATTTTTATAAATTAGGGCTTTTGATGAATAAATAGTCTCATGATAGAATTGAACGCGTATTCATATAATTGAGCATAATTCATGCTGAGTTGATGTGTTTGACATATAGATCATATGTGGGAATCATGAGATAACATGTGGGTTTCATATTGTGTCATTGAGTCATGCATGGATTGAATTGGAATATATGGCATTGGTATGAAATTTACTAGCATTGGCTAGGAGTGATAACATGATGGACTCAATGAACGAAACAATATAACGTATGCGATTGATATAATTGACTAGCGTGGGCTAGGTGACGTAACGATAGGGGTATGATTGATCTTGTATACGGAAACGGACTTATGACAGGGTTTCCGGGATGGTCGCGCCATCCACGACATTGTGCACAATGGGGGTATCTTGGCCCTCCCATCGATTACTTGGGGAACGACGGACAGGATGGTTAGTGGGTTTGGCCGCCTACTAGACTACTCCTACTCTATCTAATGTTACATGACACGTTGACACGTTGGATTAGGATAGCCTGGGGTGGACTTATGATGGGATCCCATGGCGTATCTATGATTACGAAACACGATGGTTGAACAATTTGAATAACTTGGGGTGGACTTATGATGGGATCCCAAGGATTATTCATGATAAGAATTCAAAGAGGAAAATGATGAACGGATATGCTTGTATAAAGGAAAGAGAATGGAATTTCATATACATGTTCTTAAGCACTTGTTCTAGTGGCTTCGTTAGTGTACCTTGCATATGATTGTGTGGTGGAGTCACATGATAGAAGCGGATCATTGCCTTTGTTATATCTTGTACATGTGCATGTGTTGTGTCATGCCTGAACCAAATTAAATAAAATAAATTAAAATATTATAATAATTTAGAAGAAAAGATGTAGGAAAAATAAATGGGAGAGGAGTTAGCATTTTTTAAAAGCTATAATGATTTTTTTTAATAAAATACAAGGCAAGTTGTATTTAATTATATATTAAGTGTGAGGGATGGCTCACAAGGGAAATAAGAAGGGTTAGTGGAGGGCAAGGTGGTCTTTATCATTAAAAATCTGTCATTCGGGATATATTAGCCCATTATATTCCATTAGGGTTATTCCAAACCCTTAAGAAGCTACAGGGAGGTAGAAAGAGATTAAGAGGGAGACCTTGGAAAAAGCTAGGGAATTGAAGCTTTGGTGAAGGAATTGGAGGAAGATTTCTCCTACAATCTTGTTCACAACACCAAATAGGTAAACTCTATGCTTTTGCAATTTTAATTTCGTACTTAATTAGCCCTGGATTAAGGTTTTTTTCTTAATCACGTTTATGGGCTGATTAAGAGAACCTAGTGGACAAAATCATGTTTTTGAGTATTGAGAACTCAATCTTTGAGGCTTAAACATTGATATGATTTGAGGAAGATATTCATAAACAAGTTTCAGAAGTTGTTTTGAGGTTTTTCTACAAAAAAATCGAGTTTAGAAGGGGTTTTATCGAAGAGGATTAGCAAAACGATTAGCAGATTTTCGATCTGCTCGATTCTGCGCGAACCGGTATACCGGCCGGTATGCCGGGCGGCATGCCGGTTGGCATACCGGTTGGCATACCGGCCTTAACAAAATGGCCTAGTGAACGTAAGTAAAATCATATGCGAAAATTTGTACTAACCGGCATGCCGGCCGGCATGCCGGGCGGTACACCGGTTTCCATACCGGTTAACATACCAGTTTTGGTCGATTTTAGACAGTGAGTTTGGCTTTTATAAAAATCAAAAATTTACACTAACCGGCATGCCGGCCGGCATGCCGGGCGGTACACTGGCTGTGTACCAGTTATCATACCGGTTAGAAGGATTTTTGGGAAAAATGGTTTGGCCATCGGAAATTGATATTTAATTAATTTTAAAATGTTTTGAGGAAAAATTCCTGACAGTGAGAGTCTGAAAAATCGGTAAATAAAGTCCTTAAGAATTATAATTTAAATTATAGAAGGATTATTTATACGTGGTTACTTTATAACAGGAGATCGTCCAGCATCTTCTAAAAGCGGCTCAGTAGGCACATATTTGACGAGCTTACCTTACTTGGTGAGTGTGTAGCTACCTTTCATATATATGTGCTTTGTTTGTATATGAGATTTGGTAGAGATGTGGTAGTTACGTGATTTTTATGTGATAAATGCATAGGATAGTTGCCCTTACTTCCTACTTGCAAGCATGTGAAAGAATGAAAATACATTATAATACGTTGGTGTTGGGACTGTGGGACCAATGGCATGAAAAGAGAATTGTGGTGTGTTGAGGTTGGAACTGCGGGGCCAACAGCATGAACTATAGATGGAAAAATGCTTTAAGCGATGTGATATGTTGAGGTTGGGACTGCGGGACCAACATCATAAGAGATGATGGGGGAAAAAAACCCTTTTACATGTTGAAGTCGGGCTGCGGTTCGGTGACATGTTGTGTGTTGAGGTTGGAACTGTGGGTCCAACAAAATGAAAAGATATAATGAGCATGTTATACAAAAATTACAGAAAAACAATGCATGAACGTGATATGAATACGTGATAGATGGGGAGAGTCACCACCCCTTTGGACAGTTGTTGTGTACGTGATAGACGGGAAGAGTCACCACCCCTTGGACAAATGCATGATACGTGATAGATAGGGGAGAGTCACAACCCCTTAGTTGTTTGTTCTTTGGTTGTACTTTAGATGTACTTTACCTGTACTTTGCCTGTTTCTGTGAGTTCTCTTTATATTAGCAAACTGCATATATCGACTGTTAGCT